>CM019181.2:66328868-66357716 GCA_009739505.2 Apolygus lucorum | reverse complement strand
GTGAGTCTCCACTCACTGGGGAACATTTCCAGTGAAGAGACTGGGTTAATTCGTTAACTCCCTTCCGATCCGAATTTGTCATAGCCACCCGCGGCGATGATTGTCAGATTCGGATCCGTGGTCAGCTCGGAAGGTGACGTCACCCCCCCCCTCAACATGAAGACGCCGTCTCCAGCCAGAGCGTCCCTCCCTCGGCGGGGGGAGCCAATCAGAAGTCTCCACCTGGCAGGCGCCCGTCCGTCGAGGGAGCGGAGGGGGACCATCCGGAACAAAACCAACGAGCAGCCCCCTCCACAGGCAGACCCCCCTTGATATTCAGTACAAGTCATTGAGAGCCCTGCTGCCCGTGAACTTAAACTGCTAGAGTCAACCGTCCCCGTAAATACCTTCACACGCTTTTTCGTAAGATCCCTGACCATCGGAAATTGCCGTGTCGCGCCGAATTGATCTGGAGGAAGAGAACACTTGGATCCCTGGACGTCCGTCGCCACAACCACCACAACCGCCACATCACACCTGGAAGGATACCTCAGGGCCCTGACACGTGTGAGTGAAAACTATAACTTACCTTCTAACCATTGGCCAATGCAGTTAGGACAGTGCGTAGAAGTAATTCTGAAACAATTGGACAAAAGTCGTAAATTTGAGAGTTGTAACTTAATGCTAAATTCGTACCTGAAACACAAAGTTAACCTATACTTACCATACTCACCTTTGTTGAAAACCTGGAACGTTGAACTGATATACTCTGGAAACCTGAAACATAAAGTCAAATTGGAGTTATTATTTTGTACATTTGAAACATTATCTGAAAATCTATCCTATTGAACATTGAATCTTGTGCCATACTTACTTGTGTTGTTGCGCCCGTCAGGCTTCTTTTCGACACACCCTTCGGTGTGCCTAGTCAGAAAACCATTTGCATATTTAATAAACTTACCTTTTATTGTTGTAAATCTGCATTTGAATATCTTTTCTCATTTTACCTGGTTCCTCAGTGTGAAAAACCGAGCTTGGTGACGCGTCACACTCCGCCATCTTTTCCGAAGCGTCCCTCAGACGCCTTCGTAGGCCCCTTCGGCAGCGTCGCATTTTGCGGACGCCATTTTCTCAGTAGGACGCCCTTAAGGCTAACATTTCAGATTGCATCATCCCGAGGAATTCGACTGGCCGCTTCACCGCCTCGTCACAGGTAAATACCACACGCTACCCCTTGTAAATTAACTATTGTTTCGATATTTGTTTGTCTTCCCCTTCCCACCTACCTGAGCTCGCCACGTAAGGTTTTGTGTCATCCGGTGAACTTGGGATCGGCACGTGGCGTCACAACCTCGTGCTGCTACCAACTACGCCGCGAAACGAAACCTTAACCCTGTCGAACGCAAATCCCGCTTACAACTGGTGTGTCGCCACAATCGTCACAATCACCACGAGTAAGCCGGGACGCTACCTCTGTGGTCCATCGACACAATCGCCACAAGTAGCAGGCCTACAAATTTGGTGGCAGCGGAGTGGATCCCGGTGTGAGTAAGCCTCACACGAGCCCACTCAAACTCGTAGGCCGTTCGACACGAGCTCAGTTTTAAATTTAGAGTCTATCGAAACAAACTTCAAAAATAAAACACACTGAGACAGGTAAAAATAAAAATAGGTAGGCTGTACATCCATTATTATACAGGAAAAGTGACATTAGAAGCAGCCTTCCGCACGAAACGACGCGAGAAGACGTCTCTTCTCGTAGTTGTATTTTTCTCGACTTAGACCGATTCACGCCGACAGACTTCTTCTTGCCTAGGTGGTAGTTAGTATCAATCGCTACCATGTTCCTCAATAATCCGACACCTAGCGACAGGGGGACCGAACCCAATCGTCCTCCGGCACGGAAGCTGTAGAAACAATGACTCAGACAATGAAGGAGATGAACATTCTCCTTCAGCGATATAATAACGTAACACACGAAGCCGATAGGGAGGACATACCGCGCTCGGTATTCCTCGAAGTAGAGTCGTGGGACCCAGACGCGACCGGTGCATTAAGTGTTGTGTCGTTTTTTGCGAATTTTGATATGGTGACCACGGGTTTGACCTCGCGACAACGATACCGTTTACTCCGCACAAAAGCGCGGGGAACCGCTAAGCAATTCCTTATCGATCGGGATGATACGCTCGACGTAGACAACGTCTACGAGATCGTCCGTGATGACATGATCAAGTGGTTCCAAAAGGAAAATCCACAACACGACCGCCGCCCTCCTGTGGACAGTCAAGCGGAACGCCACAGAAACGCTCCGCCATTTGCCGACCGAGTCCGCAGCCTCGCCCGGTGTGCCGTCATGGAAGAAGGAGGACAACTCCGACGTCACGAACGCCACGACTGGGTAGAAAGAAAAAACCCTGAGCGCTTTTATACGTGGTGTCAGCAAAAACATGAGCGCACTGCTCATCACAAATCGCCCCAGATCGATCCAGGACGCGCTGAGCAAGGCGGAGGAATTGGAGGAAACCCTAGACGACACAATCGACACAGACGAACGTTGGGACTTGGCGGCCATTACCAACGACCGCCGATGTTACAATTGCGGAAGTCCTGAACATTTCGCCGCTCGATGCCCGCGAAAAGACCGAACCCCTACAGCGTCATAATCGACACAGGGAGGAGGACCACCGCCAAGATAAGCCCAGCGAGCGCCGAAGCGCCGAGAAACCAACCCCGCGATATCCGTGTATGTTTTGCGCGGACAAAACACATTTTCCCGTGAGTTGCCCATTCAGCCCGAACAAGACCATATTTTGTGACTTCTGTGGCGTCCGAGAACATCTGGAGGAGGATTGTTACAAAAAGAAACGTCTCCTCCCCGTGTCGCAACCTGTCATGGCGCCGGCACATTCAATGGAGGTCGCCCGTTACAAAAAACCAATCGAAGAGGCACATGTTCCGGCCGGTGGAAGCTCCAATGTCGCGGACGATTGAAATCACCGTGGGACTGGGCCCGGAGGAACGAGAGATGACCCTGGACACCGGAGCTACGCTTTCGGTACTTTCAACACCCGTAAAGGGAATTCCAATTCTCCCAACCCGAGCGATCGCGTGGGGAGCTGATG
Organism: Apolygus lucorum; assembly: GCA_009739505.2. Lineage (NCBI taxonomy): Eukaryota > Metazoa > Arthropoda > Insecta > Hemiptera > Miridae > Apolygus > Apolygus lucorum. Next base: position 66,354,615 of record CM019181.2, on the reverse strand, counting down.
GAATGCCCCTACATTTCTCCGAGAACAGCGCGTCGTCACAAGGATCGGCGAATGTGTATTTGAACACACATTCTTAGTATTCGCAAGGAGAAGCGCTACGCTTGATCTTTTGGGGCTCGACGTACTTCGAAGGGTACCCATCACATTTACAACGGGACCGGAAATGAAATTCCGCACCCCTAAAGGCGTCATCCGCCCATATACGCCGGTCGACACACCCGAGGAAATCTACAGCGTGGGGGTAGTGTTGCGGCCCGAGGGGCGGGAATTTGGGACGTTCGTGGATCGAAATGAAAGTCATGATCACAACGCTCCTCTCCCTAGCACCCCTTCGGCGGCAACAACTGCCTCCGCCACGCAAAAACCATCGTGCGTGGATTACCAAGAACCGGGAGCTTCGGAGGTGCGGGCAAATTTCGCCACAAATCAAGATGGCGCCGGAAGCCTGAAGTTTTGGAATCGGCAGTTCAAGGGTGTTTCTGTCCCTATCGATACACCCGTTGAGCGGTACGATGATACACCCCACTACAAGAACCTGACGAAGGGTCCGGCCCAAAACCTTCCACTTCCCCCGAAAGTACATTTCAGCACACCAATCTCACGACATTGTGCAACCCCCACTACGCCTACCGAGTTCCAGGAAATTGACGACGCAAGCGACAGCACTGATCCCGCGCCGGACTTTGATGGGAAAACCTCCCTCGAAAAATGCCTTGATCGGATGCTCCACGACTACCATCGGACTTATGTCGACACGGTGGATCGACACAGTGCGACACAGTTCGTCACAGAGGATCGTCACAACGCGACACAGTTCGACATGGTGGATCGGCACAGTGCGACACAGTTCGACACAGCGGATCGGCACAGCCCGACCCAGTTCGCCACAACCCATGTGTTGAACCATATCCCGATATAGTCGATACCCCCGATGAAACGAGTTCTAACGTATCCCTTAGAGAAGAAAAGGCCTGCGCCGAGATTTGTTCTATTATTCCCCCGATTCAAAACTATGAAAAAGAAGTAATTCCCGGCGCCACGCCAGACGGTCTGGAAGAAGAGGAGTGGGGGGAGCTACCGACCGACCAATGGGAAACCCCGTTACCCGAGTTCGACGTGACCTTGCAAGAGAAACTGCGACATCTCACAACTTCGGACGCGGAACCAACTAGGGAATTGTTGTGTAAATTCCGGGACTTATTTAAGCCACCTACGGGGGAGGGATGTCGATTGAACGTATTCCATGAGATAGTTACTACTCAACCCACCGTTACACAACAAAAACCCTACCCGGTTTCCCCACGCCCTCCGCGACGTCGTTGAAACTCAAATCAAGGACATGCTGTCAAACGGGGTAATTAGCCCGTCTACTAGCCCGTGGTGTGCGCCGGTATTACTCGTCAAAAAGAAAACGCCGCCGGGAGAAAAGCAGCTTTGGCGATTTTGCACGGATTTCCGACAGCTCAATAAAATCACCAAAGGAGACGCTTATCCTCTTCCCCGATTACAGGAGACCCTTGCGATGTTAGGTCAGTGTAAAGGTTCACAACCATCGACTTAATATCGGGTTATCACCAGATACCAGTTCACCCCGAGTCAAGGGAGAAAACGGCCTTTTCGGTTTTAGGACGTCATTTTCATTACGAAAAGATGCCGTTTGGACTGAAGAATGCGCCCGCTACGTTTCAGCGAGTCATGAATGATACCCTCGATGGAATCCTCGGAGATCATTGTCTCGTTTACCTGGATGACATCATAGTATTTTCCGCCACTCGAGAGGAACACCTCCAGAAATTGACTCAGGTTTTCGATCGATTGACCGAGGCCCGCCTGCAAGTGAACTTGACGAAATGCGAGTTTTTGAAAAACGAGGTTCGCTTTCTAGGTCATCGCATCACGCCCGACGGAATCCTTACCGAGCCCGAGAAGGTCAAGGCCATTAAGGAATTTCCCGTACCTACCTCGGCGTTGAAACTGCAAGTCGTTTTTGGGGCTGGCTGGGTTTTACCGGAGGTTCATACCTCGATACTCGGAGCTCTCGGTACCCTTGACCGACCTCCCTCCAGAAGAAACCGACCCTTCGAGTGGACAAGTAAACAACAACAAGCGTTCGACGAACTCAAGGTCAAGTTGACCGAGGAACCCGTACTCGCCTTTCCTGACCTGAATAAACCCTTTGTGTTGGCCACCGACGCTTCCGGCTCCGCTTTGGGGGCTGTCCTTTCGCAAAAACTTTGAAGGGGAAGAGAGGCCCGTGGCGTATGCAAGTCGAAAACTAAATCCGGCCGAAACCAGATATTCCGTCACGGAGAGAGAGTTACTCGCCGTTGTGTGGGCGGTCCGCCATTTTCAAGAATATCTTTTAGGTCAGACCTTTGAACTTCAAACGGACCACATGGCACTCACGGCCGCGATGCACCTCCGCGACCCGACATCGCGAATCGGGAGGTGGGTTCTCAGGCTTGCTGAATACGACTTCGTTCCCCGATACAGACCCGGAACTCAGATGAAACATGCGGACGGATTGAGTCGAATGGACATAGCCGTTGTAAATCTCGATTTCCCGCGCGAGCTGATGATCGCTGCACAGGATCTCGATGACTGGGTCCAATCGATGGTTTTGAGTCGCGGTAAAGAAGGATTGCGAAAAGCTAACGGAGTGTGGGAAATGAGAGTGCGACACGATGGTAGACACGAATGGGTGCCCCTCATCCCGAGTTCACTTCGTGAATGGTTGATTGACCGATGCCATAAGAATGAGTGGGCGGGACACCCCGGAGCCGACGTAACGGAAAAGGTGGTGAGACGACTAGGAAACTGGCCCGGATTATCGAGAGACGTCAAAGAGCAGGTACAACGTTGTGAAACGTGTTTACGTCGCAACACCCCGACGAATCTGAAAAGTCCGATTCAGAAGCCGCTCCTCCCCGAGAGACCCGGACACATCGTCGGTATCGATTTCGTGGGGCCCATCGTGACGAATGGAAAATCCAAATACCTCCTCACCGTAATCGACCATTTTACTAAGTATGCTGAAGCATACGTTACCACCAATTGTACCGCCTCTACTGTCGCGCAAATTTTAGCAAAGGAATTTATACCGAGACACGGTGTACCCGAGAGACTTGTCTCAGACCGTGGAACCGCCTTCACCGCCGGATCGACACGCGAACTTTGTGCCCAATGGGGCATACGGCAGATCTTCACGACCGCGTACCACCCGGAAGGAAATGGGGTGTGCGAGCGTTTCCACCGAACCTTGACCAATATCTTGGCGAAAATTACCAAGAAAACTAAGGATTGGGAAACCATGTTGCCCGTAGCACTCGCAGCGTATCGATCCAGCCCCCATAAGAGTACTGGATTTACTCCAAATTTTCTTACCTTTGGGAGGGAAATACGCCTTCCGAACGACACCTTTCAAGGACTTCGAACCCCCTTACCTGAGTCCTCCTTGTTGAAGAATCTCCAAATGGCCCGTGACGCCACGACACAGTGCCTACATGAAGCCTGGAAGAAACGGACGGAAGCCATCAACGCCCGCCGCTCTCTACGCTCTTTTGAGGCAGGGGATATGGTGTACCTAAAAGACATGCAGCCGCCCCCAGGTGTCGTGAAAAATTCTGGAGTCCATGGAGTGGACCGTGGACGGTGCTAAAGAAACACTCGAATGTTACTTACGAAATCAGGGACTCACCCGATATAAAACGTCAAGTAGTACACATTAACCGCCTCAAACCGGCCTTTGTGCTGGGTGTACCGGACGATACGTTCCTGGACCATACCAAATCCCATCAAACCCCGGAAATAGGCACAATAAGGGACATTCCCGAAACGGAAACGGGATACAGGAAGAAATGATGGAAGACCTCGGATGAGGAATTACGATGGCCGCCTCCAGGACCGACCATGATGGAATGTGGCGATGTGCCGACCGAATCTCACGAGAAACGCTCCCACTACAAAAACCCATTTTCGGAAAAGTCGAACCAGGGGACTGCTTTGCCACAACCGACTCACCTCGAGGACGCGGATCGACACTCAGATCGCTCCTCGACCAGTGAAGAAGATAAAAGCGTCAGCTACCCTTCGGGAAACTCAGCCGAAAAATCCAGCGGGAAACTCACAACGCCCGGTCAACCATTCCGAGGACGCTCGCCACAGCGAACACGATCGCCACAGCGAACACAATCGCACAAGCGAACACGATCGCCACAGCGAACACGATCGCCACAGCGAACACGATCGCCACAGCAACCACGATCGCCACAGCAACAGCCCTCACCAGGAACCAGTAGTTCGCAAAGCCGAAGAGCCGTCTACACCTGAAGGTCTACCTCCGAAACGACTCAGAGGAGAGGCGCCAACCGGAACCACGCTGTATTCGTTCCGCCAACGTGACCCTTCCGTAAATTATAAGCAACTCCACTTAGGCCGAAAGACAAACTGACTGACTACTAGGAAAGACTGACCACGACCTCGACACATGGTTCTTCAGACCAACAATTCAGCTTGGGTCCTTCAGACCAACCAATTTCACTTGGGTCCTTCAGACCGACAAACTTCACTTAGGTCCTTCAGACCAAGCCGAACCATTACTTCTGCTACCTTCCTAACAAGGCCAGAATAATTTGTGTGAAGTACCCTGAGATCAATTCCTGAGTCACTTTTCCTAGGCAGGATGTTACAGTAGGGCGTTTATTTGTTTGTTGTAGGATGGCACAAGAACCGCTAGATGAGTGGATAGTAGACGGGGGTCCCCAGTCACCGGACCCCATGGTGGAACTCATGAGGAGGCGGACCGAAAGATTTATCGCCAACCTGCGGGACCAGTCGCCGGGGCACGTAAACACGCCCGCGCCACCCGACGACCCTTACGACGTACTGGAAACGCTCTCCAACTTCGTGCGATTCACAATGTGTGGCGACACACCGACCAGCCGCCACACGTCAGGGAATTCGGCGCTCCTCACGATCCTCCAGATACACAGGTGGATTCCCATCTACCAGAGGATCGTGCAGGAGCGGGATGCGTTGTTGGACCGCCAAGCCAAGTGGCTGCTGGATCGACAACAACTGATCCAGCAACGGGACGCAGCCGTGGCGGAGTCCAAGGCAGCCAACGCACAGGTGGTGGTGGAGCCACCTGCGGCGAAGACCGCCACACCTGAGGCAATCAACCAGCTATCTGCAGAGGCACCTGCGGCGAGGTCTGCGGAGGATGAGGGGAAGTTGGCTCGCTCCCCGGCTCCGCCTCCAGCTTCGTCCCCCGCCCCGTCACCAGTGCCTCAGGTCATCGAGGCCAGAAGCCCAGCACCAAACCCGTACGTGGCCTTGACCCCACTCCACTCGCCGCCAACGACGCCTCTACCACCCCCGGCGCGCGCGTGGAAGAGTCAGTTCCTACGAAGAGTCACCCACCCGGGACGTGCCACCGACACCCGGGCGCTCTCCCACCACCTCCAGCGAAGACGAGGCAGCACCGGCCAAGACAATACCACCTCCGGCCCATCCAAGGATCGTGCTACGGATCAGCAAAAAGCGTCAATGCCCTGTCTGCACCAAGAAGGTACCGCAGCTCTTCGTCTTCAGGTGCCCAGGGTGTAAGGAGTTCTGGCAACGTCTAAAGAACTTCCATCGCCAGGGACGACCACTGCCGGAGTGCCCCGAGGACCATCGGGCACAACGCGACCCAGCCAACTGTCGCGGGTGTCGTCGCCACGCCTACGAGCTGGCCATAAGGAAGGCGCGTCCCCTGGCTCCTCTGGGAATACCCAGCGTCGTCTTTGACAACGCTGGCTCCCGGAGGGAAGGGGGATGTGAGTCTCCACTCACTGGGGAACATTTCCAGTGAAGAGACTGGGTTAATTCGTTAACTCCCTTCCGATCCGAATTTGTCATAGCCACCCGCGGCGATGATTGTCAGATTCGGATCCGTGGTCAGCTCGGAAGGTGACGTCACCCCCCCCCTCAACATGAAGACGCCGTCTCCAGCCAGAGCGTCCCTCCCTCGGCGGGGGGAGCCAATCAGAAGTCTCCACCTGGCAGGCGCCCGTCCGTCGAGGGAGCGGAGGGGGACCATCCGGAACAAAACCAACGAGCAGCCCCCTCCACAGGCAGACCCCCCTTGATATTCAGTACAAGTCATTGAGAGCCCTGCTGCCCGTGAACTTAAAACTGCTAGAGTCAACCGTCCCCGTAAATACCTTCACACGCTTTTTTCGTAAGATCCCTGACCATCGGAAATTGCCGTGTCGCGCCGAATTGATCTGGAGGAAGAGAACTTGGATTCCCTGGACGTCCGTCGCCACAACCACCACAACCGCCACATCACACCTGGAAGGATACCTCAGGGCCCTGACACGTGTGAGTGAAAACTATAACTTACCTTCTAACCATTGGCCAATGCAGTTAGGACAGTGCGTAGAAGTAATTCTGAAACAATTGGACAAAAGTCGTAAATTTGAGAGTTGTAACTTAATGCTAAATTCGTACCTGAAACACAAAGTTAACCTATACTTACCATACTCACCTTTGTTGAAAACCTGGAACGTTGAACTGATATACTCTGGAAACCTGAAACATAAAGTCAAATTGGAGTTATTATTTTGTTCATTTGAAACATTATCTGAAAATCTATCCTATTGAACATTGAATCTTGTGCCATACTTACTTGTGTTGTTGCGCCCGTCAGGCTTCTTTTCGACACACCCTTCGGTGTGCCTAGTCAGAAAACCATTTGCATATTTAATAAACTTACCTTTTATTGTTGTAAATCTGCATTTGAATATCTTTTCTCATTTTACCTGGTTCCTCAGTGTGAAAAACCGGAGCTTGGTGACGCGTCACACTCCGCCATCTTTTCCGAAGCGTCCCTCAGACGCCTTCGTAGGCCCCTTCGGCAGCGTCGCATTTTGCGGACGCCATTTTCTCAGTAGGACGCCCTTAAGGCTAACATTTCAGATTGCATCATCCCGAGGAATTCGACTGGCCGCTTCACCGCCTCGTCACAGGTAAATACCACACGCTACCCTTGTAAAATTAACTATTGTTTCGATATTTGTTTGTCTTCCCCTTCCCACCTGAGCTCGCCACGTAAGGTTTGGTGTCATCCGGTGAACTTGGGATCGGCACGTGGCGTCACAACCTCGTGCTGCTACCAACTACGCCGCGAAACGAAACCTTAACCCTGTCGAACGCAAATCCCGCTTACAACTGGTGTGTCGCCACAATCGTCACAATCACCACGAGTAAGCCGGGACGCTACCTCTGTGGTCCATCGACACAATCGCCACAAGTAGCAGGCCTACACTACGTACCTTGAAAAAGAAAATATGCAATTTTTTCCTTGCTCAATTCCAATGATTCGTTATTGAAAATAATAAACCGAAATGCCGCAAATAATTACACAAAGGTTTATTATTTTTCTGTATAGATCACTCGCAAATAACACAACTTTGCCATTGTCACCATCTACTGACCAAATTTTCGCTTCAGAATCAAGTTTATTTTGAAGAAATGAACGCTTCACGCTCAATTCGAAGGAATAGGGAGATGTGGATGCCTTCATTTGGAATTTCGAATATTGGTTGCTAAGGATGCAAAACTGAGTATAGCTCGAAGAAAGATTAGACCTCTTCGGTGATTCACACTCGTGATTCTGTTTTATCGCAGGAAAGTTCTTGTGGAGAGCAATCGGTCGGCCCTACAGAGCTCTGGGTGGTCTCATTCGACTATAAAAATTCAATACCATTTGTGACGTGGGTAGGGAAGTAAGTATAAATAACAGTACAGTTTCACGGGAATAAGGAGAGTATAATTGAATAAAGATTCGCTCGCCGGGGGCAGGATGGGTGATGGTGAAGGCGGAGGATGGCGAGGGGCGTCCTTACTTCTTGAGGGCTCGTTGGGGAAGAGAAACCTGTACCCCCTTCACCTTGTACTCTCTATCCTTCAAGGTCATCCGTGATATTACATAACACACATTTTAAATTGATGAAAAAAATCCAACTTGTAAGGCCTTATATTTCGTCGCTTAGAAGTTACTGAGATCAACCAATATCTTCAGGGCACAACTAGACCCCAATTACAGCCCATATACGAAATTTCATCTAGATTGGCCCATGGTAACTAAGGAATGACCCGCAAACGTCCATCGGACGGGTATTTTTTCATTCGATTTCAGGATTCTACGTACCTTGAAACGTAGAACAACAAATTTTGAGGGGAGGTGGGGGGTTTCCCTCAGTCGATCCCAAAGATTCATTACCTACTAACAATAATAAACCAATAACTTTCCTTTCCTTGATGTTTCCTCGAAGGAGTTAGGTAGGGGGTTTCGAAATGAATCGGTGTTTTTAAAGGGCCTAAGTCCACAAAAATGCCATTTCATTCGTTTTCTTCTTTATTTTTTCTGTTCTCAAACCCCAGGCGCATCGTTTGCAACTGAAAGGGCGAATGAGGTCTCAATCAGTCTTTACTCTCGTTGAGTAGAAATCGATTTTTTTTAAATCCACAATTTTATTCAATAGCTGCATACAGGAAGTTTTTTTCCCCACAAGTTTGGTTGCAATGACTGACGCCCTTCGAAAAAACGATTAAATGTACACATACATTGCCCTGAATTTGATTGAAGCAGGTTATGGAATGATTTCTTTCCGAATATTTTTATTTTATGAAAAGTTTTCGATTTCTTAGAAATCGTCGAGTTTGTCAAACTTTGTCATGTTCACTAAAAGGAGGATTAGAACCAAAGCAATAAAATTCATGATAAATAATCGACTCCTACTTATTTGTTTGGGAATATTCTTGTCTCATCCATAAATAATTCATTACTGGTGTCCATCAATTGGATTACTAGGAGACCGCTAAGCAAAATAAGATAAGTACTACTCTTCAGATAGTTTTAATGGTAAAAATTTAATACCTTTTGAAAATTCCAAATTATTTAAATTTTTTTGCGAAATCCGTAATATTTCGGAAATATGAAAGGCATAACGTGAGTATGATGACTGTATAGGTACCTTCAAAACCTAGGTACCACGTGAGTGTACCTTCCCATACTTGCGAGTCGTACAGTGCGCGAACCGTCTGCGGATAACCGGATAGACGGGTTTCCATGAACTTGTGGTTACGTTTTTGTCAGAAATCATGGTCGGTTTTTTTAATAAAAGGCGAAAGGGTAGGTACGATATTCATTGCCATTACTGGTGCCTATACTCGTGTTTCCCTTTAACCCTTCAGAGTAGACCACCTCAAAATTCACGGTAGGAGTGCGGCGCTCTTTTGGTACTTCCTCTCGAATAAATCAATAGTTATCGTATATTTGAATAGTTGTCAGTCTAAATGTGATATGCAACTCATCTCCTGGTGTATCCAAGGGTGTTCAATGAAACACATATTGGTACCAATAGTTTTCAATTAAACTCAGAATTACGTAAGTAATGGTTAAAAAATAATATTTTTTTACCCTTTTTTCACCCTTAAGTGTATGCATGGAGGTAAAAGGTAGAGAGGAAACGCCTTTGATCGACTCTGGTCAGCCATTGAAAAGGAAAGTTCACCCCCTTCTCGCCCAGACCGAAAAATAGGAGGTACACTTACCCTCTAATTCTTTGTTAAAAGATAGGAGGGATGTTTTTGAAGAACAATAGGTCGGAACAGGGGCCTTCAATCGTAAAACACACCGAAATAAACGTGAAAAAGCATTTAAAAATCTATAGATTCATGTGCATGTCATGGATCTTTGTTGAAATATTATGGCAATACTGGGGCTGGAAGCAAAAACGGATTTTTCGCAGCACGAAAACAGCACAATTCCAACAGTTCATTTTAAAATAAAGAAGCATGACGTCATATCAAAAGAAGCTTCCAATTACTTCCTTTAATGTGTGCTTCTATTGGAAAAAATACAGTTTAATATTTTATCAGGTTGTTCTACTCTAACCATGAATTTCCTCAACGGAGCACACGTTAAAGGAAGTAATTAAAAGCTTCTTTTGATACATGACGTCATGCTTCATTTGGAAATGAAATGTTGAATTCGACAAGGTAAAATGTTGAGCTGCGAAAAATCCGTTTTTACTTCCAGCCCCAGTAATGCCATAATATTCCAACAAAGATCCATGACATGCACATGACTAAATAAAGATTTGTTAATGCTCTTTCACGTTTATTTCGGTGTGTTTTTCTATTGTAGACCCCATTTCCGACCTATTGTATTTCAAATACATTCCTCCTATCTTTTAACACTGAATTAGAGGGTAAGTGTATCTCCTATTTTTCGGTCCGAGCAAAAGGGAGATGAACTTTCACTTTCAATCCCCGACCAAACCCAAACGTAGGCAGGGACAGACCGTTTCCTCTCTATCTTCTACCTCTATGGGTATATGGGGCTGTGTGAGTTCCCCCTTCCTTTTCGACATTTTCTTGAATGATATTTGGAGTGATAATATCATGGATGGAGGTGTCATAGTGGAGGGAATGAAAATAAAATTATTAGCCTTCGCCGACGATTTGGTACTCCTAGCTCCTGACCCAAAAACTTTACAGACAATGATATGGGACTATCCTAACGTGTCCTATTCCAAGTATTTCTTAATTAAAGAACAATGTACTTCAGTGTCACGTTAGAGAATGAGATTTTAATTGTATACTTTTTGGTAACCAAATTAACACCTGAAATAATGAAATAATAATAATGGTGGGTACCTACATTACTCCCCCTCTAGTACCTTTGGTACGTCATTAAATCTGTTGAACTTGGGAAAAAATCAAGGGTTAAAATAAAAAACGCGTTCCAAATAACGTGAGGGAAATCTAACGGTTCTTCCGCTCTTTGTGGTCTTCTGTTTTCCTGTTTCTTTCTTCTCCTGTCTTGTTTGAAGTTCTGGAACTGGCTGTTGTTCTTGAGTGTGTTGTCGTTGTGAGTTCGTAGAGTTGTGTTGAGTTGTTCCTGGTTCTTGTTCTGCGATGAAGTATGCTGGTTTTAATCTGTCAATTGAAATTGTTGTTGTTCTGTTCTTCATATCCAGTGTAAAATATTTGTCTGTCTTCTCGATGACTTTGTACGGGCCTTCATAAGCTGGCTCTAGTGGCTTTTTCACTCTATCCACTCTTACGAAAACGTGTGTGCATGTTGATAGATCTTTGTGAATGAAGATGTCTTTCTTGGATTTGTTTTCAATTTTTCTTGGTTTTAGTAGCTTCATGCATTGTTGTAGATTGTTAACGAATGTATCTGGTTCTGTTTCCATTGTTGGTTCTTCAAAAAATTCTCCTGGTAGCTTTATTGTTGTTCCGTATGTCATTTGTGATATTGTATAGTTGACATCAGTTTGTAGGGCACCTCGTAACCCTAACAGAACTGTGGGTAAAACATCAGTCCATTTGACTGTGTTGTGTGCTTTTATTGCTGTTTTTAATGTTCTATGTTGTCTTTCCAATTTGCCATTACTTTGAGGGTGGTATGGTGTAGTATGTTTAAATTTTGCTCCACATAATTCTGTTAACTTTTTGAATAAATTTGATTCGAACTGTCTACCTCGATCTGATACCAACTGAACAGGTACTCCGAATCGGGTAATCCAAGAATTGTAGAAAGTTTTTGCTACCGTATCAGCTGTGACATCTTGGATAGGGATTGCTTCCAACCAATTTGTGAATCTGTCAATCATTGTCAAAATGTAAGTGTATCCGTCAGATGGTGGTAGTGGTCCAACAATGTCTATGTGTATAAATGCGAATCTTTCTTCTGGTTCTTCAAATATGCCTAATGGGGATTTTGTGTGTTTCGAAATTTTGTTCTTTTGACATCCCATACATGCTCGAGTCCATTCTGTTATATCTTTTTGAATTGCAGGCCAAACTGCTTTTGATGTAATTTGTTTAACAGTTGACCTTATTCCAGGGTGAGTCATGTCATGGATTTGATGGAAAAAGTTTTTTCGAAATATTTTTGGAATGAATGGTCGTATTCTTTGTTCAGAAACATCACACCACAGTTTTTTTCTTGATGGTAATTCGTAATGTTTAAATATCAAAGAAGTGTTTCCATCTTTCAACTCTTCCAGTTCTTCATCTTCCACTTGGGCATCGGCTATTTTGTCAAAATCAATAACTGTGATAGCTGTGATCCGTGATAAATTATCTGCAACAATGTTGTTTGAGCCAGAAATATGACGAATGTCTGTTGTGAATTCCGAAATGTACTGTAACTGTCTTTGCTGTCTTGGGGATGCTCGTTCATTTCTCTGTTTGAATGCGTATATAAGTGGCTTATGATCTGTGTATATGATAAAATTTCGACCTTCCAGGAAATGTTTGAACTTTTTGATTGATTTATAGCATGAAAGTAATTCTCTGTCGTAAGTTGAGTATGATTTTTCTGTGTCACTGAGTTTCTTAGAATAAAATGCAATTGGTCTTTCCCCACTTTCTTCATGTTGTTGGAGAACACTTCCTATTGCAAAATCACTAGCATCAACTACTAGAGAAAGTTGGTAATCAGGATTGGGAAACACTAGCATTGCTGCGTTTACCAAGTCCTGTTTGCATTTTTCGAACGCTTTCTGTGCTTCAGATGTCCAAACTACTTTTCGCTTATCTTTCTTTCTAGCCCCTTTCAGGTAATCATGTAGGATAGCTTGAGTTTGTGCAGCATCTTTCAGATATGGCCGATATGAATTTACCATACCTAAGAATGATCAAAGTTCGTGCAATGATTCAGGGAGTTTGTATTCGAAAATTGCTTTGACTTTTTCTGGAAGTGGTTTTGAGCCTTCTGGTGTGACTAGATATCCGAGAAATTCCAAAGAGTTTACACCAAATATTGATTTTGAGACATTAATTCTTAGACCATGGTTATTCAGTCTCTCTAGAACCTGTCTGAGATGATTTTTATGTTCCTCGGCTGATGAAGAAGCGATCAAACAATCATCAAGATAAGGAAAAACAAAATCGAGACCACTTAGAACTTCATTAATAAATCTTTGAAAACTTGCAGGTGCATTTCTTAAACCAAATGGCATAACATTAAATTCAAATAAGCCAAAAGGTGTTGTAATTGCTGTTTTGGATTTGTCTTCTTCTGCTACTGGAATTTGATAGTATGCTTTAAACAGATCTATTTTTGAAAAGATTTTTTTATTGATCAAAATATGGTGAAAATCTTCAATTCTTGGCAATGGGTACCTATCTGGAACGGTACAAGCATTCAGTCGTCGATAATCTCCACATGGACGAAAAGATCCATCTTTTTTTGGTACAACATGTAAAGGACTTGCCCATTGTGATTTGGAGGGACGAACTATGCCTTGGTCTAACATGTACTGGAATTCATCTTTGGCAACTTGCAATTTCCTTCCATCTAACTGTCGCGGTCTGCAATGAACTGGAGGACCTTTTGTTGCAATATAGTGCTTAACTTCGTGCTTTATTTCGTTTGGAGACCAATTTATGCCTGGTTTTATTGTTTCCGGAAATTGTCCAAGAATATCAGCATACTGAGAAGATTTTGACATGGTACTTATCATGAGGTCTGCAGATATGGAAGAAACTTCGCCTCTGGTAAACAGCTTTGTTTCCCCATCAATCAGTCTTCCTCCTTTCAGGTCTATCAGTAAATTGAATTTTTTCATGAAGTCTGCTCCTAATATTCCTTTAGATACTTTCGCAACTATGAATGGCCATTTGAAATTCCGTCTCAATCCTAAATCTACAGCAATCATTTTGGTGCCAAATGTAGGAATTTCTGTGTCATTTGCAGCGTATAATTTGAAGTCCGGATTGAGAAAATTTCTGTGAGGTCCTGATTTTGAAGGTGGTATAACTGAAACTTCTGCTCCACTGTCAACTAAAAAACGAGTCTTGGAATTTTTGTCGAAAACAAATAATCGAGAGTTGCAGCAATTTGGTGCAGAAGAAGTTGCTGCTACTTCTACTGCTTTTTGGAGTTTTCCTGATTTTTCCAGGCACAGGGAGGTGTGCATTTGTCCGAATAACATCTGCTACCGAACCTAAAATGGAAATAACAGTATTTACCATTAGGATCATACCGACTTCGAGATCTGCTTCTCTTCCTGCTGTGCGATCGATTTGGACTAGAACTTCGCGAAAATGATCGTGAACGATTTTCCATCTTCATTGCTTCGATCTTTTGTTCTAAGGATGCTATCTGCATGGAGAGGGACGCAAGAAGTTCGTTAGCAGGATAATTATAATCATTTTGACTACTTTGCGATTGGAATTTGGCTGCATAAAGTTCGTGACGAGGGTTCATTTCCAAAATTTTGTCTGCCATAATTTCTAATCTTTCTAAAGTTTCATTGCTTACAATTATAATATTTTTAATAGAATTTGGTAATTTATCAAGCCATAATGTTTTTAGAATTTTGTCCGAAACGTCTTTTCCAGCCAATGATCTCATTTTTCTCAACAACTGACTTGGCTTCAAGTCACCAAGTTCAAGTCCTGTGAGTAATTTTCGAATTTGCTTTTCTTCACTTTCCTTGAAAATATTTAAAAGACGAGACTTTGCTGCTGCGTATTTATTAATTTCTTCTCCTTCAATGATGTCCCAAATGTTTTCGAGAATTTTGGGTTCCAAATTAGCAACTAGATGATTAAATTTAGACGTATCGGATCTTACTCTCTCCACTGTGAACTGAGCTTCGACTTGGTAAAACCAAATTTCGGGTTTTTCTGTCCAAAATGGTGGCAACTTTATTTTCCTTACGGAATTAACTTCCTCGTTTCCCGCTTGTACAGGTAGATCAGCATCTCCACCTCCTTGGCTATATTCTCCATTCATTTTAGTGTCCTTCGGAGTCACCAATATCCTAACGTGTCCTATTCCAAGTATTTCTTAATTAAAGAACAATGTACTTCAGTGTCACGTTAGAGAATGAGATTTTAATTGTATACTTTTTGGTAACCAAATTAACACCTGAAATAATGAAATAATAATAATGGTGGGTACCTACAGGACCTCACAAATTTCTGTGAGAAATGGAATTTCCAAATAAACCTGAGGAAATCAAAAATTATAGTTTTCAGAAATGGTGGAAGAATGGGAAAAGATGAGCGATGGTGGTTCCGTGGTGAGGAGATAGAGGTGGTGAACCAATACAAGTACCTAGGAGTGACATTCTCATCAAAATTATCCAACAGTAAACACCTAGAAGAACGAAGAATGGCAGCAAACTGTGCTTTAAATACCACGTGGAAGAAGCTGATGGATACAGATGGCGTTCCTATTAATAAAAAATATCAAGTATTTGACGCTGCAATACGAACAGTTCTAACATACGCAGCAGAATCATGGGGACATCAAGAATATGAAACATTGGAGAGAGTGCAGCATCGGTTCCTAAGAAGGCTCTTTGGTCTACCCAGGCATACACCTTTGTATATATTATATCTTGAAACGGGCAGGATGTCAATATACTCGGTCACATTGACCCTACACATCAATTATGTGACAAAGGTGTTGGCTCTACCAGACACTCGTCTTCCAAAGCGCATGGCAAAAGCCATAATACAAATGAAGGTCTCATGGGCTAAATTTTGGACAGAAATGGCGGCGAAGCACAATGTTGAAATGAATCTGGAGACATGTGATTTGAAGCAATTAAAATTGATATTAGAACGTATAAGAGATAAAATAATTTTTGCTGAAAGACAAGACTATATCTCAGGAGCCCAGGCATCGATCCATCATAGCCATTACATCGAGTTGCTTGGAGGGAACACCTTCGAAGAACCTTTGTACATGTTGAGCAACAAAATGTGGCACATACGCTGGTGCTTCATGATGAGAGGTGGCGTTTTGTTTCTAAACAATTTACCATGGCGACAGGGTCAAGCGCGGAGATGTGCCATGTGCAACAGTGGGGAAGAAGAGGATTTGTTTCATTTCATGGGCAGGTGCTCAGTGCTTCTCGAAATGAGAAAAAAATGGTTCGGGCACGTGCGACTAAGCAGGCTACAATGCTTGGAACTACTAAAAACAACTAACATCCTACAGCTGGCGGAATTCGCAAGAGAGGCGTGGCAGTACGCTGGTTTTTGATTCAGCAATTCAACTACTAATTTACAAAATTTAATCATTATTGTGAGAAATAATAAGTTAATTTGAAAGAAAAAAAAAAAAAACAAGAAATAATGTATGTATTTATAGGAATTTTCAGCACCAACCCAGTGGACGGCCTAGGCCATCACTGTAATCAGATTTTATATTACTTTATCCATATCTCTGTAAAGAAGTCAAATAAATCTTTTTATATCTATATCTATCTATCTATCTATGGGTATATGTCCCCCACCTCAGTTGTGCCCATCGAATACTAAACGTTTTTATATTCCAGAATTACATTAATTTACCAGTGGTGAGGGAGTTGGTACACATGATTAAGAATATTAATATTGAAACGGTAAACATTCACATTGAAATGGAAAAGTCTGAATTTGGGTTGGAATATTCCAAATTTGACCTCAAGCCACTGCAGCCATCACTCGAGGTCAGAAGAACGCTCAGTACTTACAAACAAGATTTAAAAAAAAACTAATAAATTTAAAAAGTCTGCCAAGTGGGTGTGGCACATAGCTTCCTCGTGTCCATAACCCGATTGTGTGGATGATCCGATGCATAGTAGCTTATCCCAAAACATCAATCTCTAGGTTCTTTCTCTCTTGCACTACACTCTCAGGGGACACGTCAACCCGCACAATCTCAGAATATTGTTGGAAAATGTAGAAGTTAACGGTTTTACAAGGATTAAATGTAAGGGTTTCCTTACATTTAAATTGAAAAATATGTATTATAGAATTAAAACTTCAATATCGTTCTAATCTAAAACTATTTCTGCTTTATTTTTTGTTTTTGTTATCATAGCAACCGAATGAATTGTTATATTATACCGTAGTTACATTTCACGTTTGCGCATGCGCACAAAATACTCTCAATTTGAGGACCATGATTTTCATTGGGGACCATCCCCACCCCTACTCGCATAGTTCCTAAAATTTAATCGAAATTAGATAGGAAATGTAAAATTATTGTTATATCATGGAAATACACGTTGGCGCATGCGCAGTGGCTACTATCAGGTCAAGGGTGGTGATTTTCATAGGTGAACACCTACAGCCAATCCACACAATTCCTGAAGATGTCATCGAAATCGAATGAGAAATGTGGAAGTTGTGGCTGTGGCTAGGATTTCATGACATACAGACAGACACACAGACATACATGGAACCAAAATTGTCCAGGAAGGTCTGAAACGTAAAACGCGAGTGGAAATTTTGATTATGGAGACCATTTTTCTTCAACCTTGAAAAGTGAAAACAAAGCTTTTGCTAGCTTGGTAGACTCGGAAGCAAAATACACAAGGGTGTATATACGGTGGAGCGTTTTGACACTTAGCGTTTCTGGGAGGTTACTTGGAGAGATTCACTGCCCTCAGGATAGTCACTGTGAACCTCAGTGTTAAAAGAAAAGCCCTATGGAGCATCGCGCTCCGGGGTCTACCACTGTAGGGTTTAACAGAGTAACGAGTGCTTGTACTCACTACAGTGTTCCACCAATCCCTACTTTGGTGTGTGGAAATCATGTCAAAAACAGGATGTGGCGTACGATTTGGCAAAGTTGAAGATCCAAAAATCCTACCAAACTGTTGAAAAACTCACCCCTGGAACTATTTCCAACTAAAACGACATGTCTTTTGACTGGGTAACAACAAGGTCGTGGTGTTCAAAACTGAAAAGAACTTCCAAAAGAAGAAGATTTTTTTTTTTTTTGGTTACGGAAGTGAAGTGGGGAAACTCTTTAAGAGCGAAGGGGAAGTTTGCCCCAACAGTGTTGGACTGCCCATGCATAGGGCCTACCAACTAAAACCCCAGTTCCTCTGTTTAGGACTCACCCCGGAACCACTTGTACAGTATCACTTCAGGGTGAGCCCTTTTTTCGTGCCAAAAGGCTGCTCCTCTGGTCTCTCCTTCAATTCTATTCCTCATCTTCTTCCTCCCATCTTCCATCCAGCTTTTTTGCAGAAAGAAGTTTAGCGCCTCGCCCAAAGTAGAGTTAGTTTCTCTTCCGACCACTAGTCTGCCGCGCCCACTCGGGGCTGTAAAATAGTGCATTTGTTCTTTCATGCCATTGCAATTTATGATTATGAACCACCATTAGATCTAGAGGAGCTAATTGATCATGTAGATCATTGGAACTATAAATGTGAATTTAATTTACAAGGTAAAGAAAGTGGCCGAGAGGCATGTTTGTTCTGGGACTCCATCCCGTCTCAACCGTCGCCGCCATCATTGTGTGCTGCATTGTAAAGCTGTCAAACCGTAGTTTTGTTATCCAAGTACATCCATTATAGCTCTTTGAATGAAGAAGTGTAATTATTAGATCTGAGTTGTGTTTTAGTTCATTATCCTCACGGTAAAAGACCTTGTTGATGTGTGCTTGAAGTCCATTTATAAGGCATGGCCTAATTTTATTTTTTCTGCCACAGATTTTTGATAAAATAATTGAAAAGTGTATTATGGTACACCTGAAAGCTATAAAAGTTGGCTATACTGAAATTCAGGATTAATAGCAATATTTTTTGCGAAACATTACCAATCATTGAATATTTTTTAGGAAGAACACGTCGCGAGTGATAACTGCAGCTGTTGTATATGTCTGCTTCGTTGAAGTCAGCATAGAATGGGACTGGTGCTTAGATGGAGGTTGCAAGGTACGTGAAGAGATTTATCGAAACACTATGTGCTACTACAAGGAACTACCTGAAAATGATATGTACAGAAGTAAGTACATTACTCAGATGATTTCACAGAAACAGAAGCCCCTTCGTGTTTTCCTTCCTTGGCTGCATTTTTCTTGAAATAATCATGAATAGCTCAGTCACTTAAATAACCACGCGGTGCTTTTTCCAGATATCAAGGACGCAATGACTGACACTGACAGAAAAAGGTTACTTTCGTGGTATAACACGTACCGAAACAAAATGGCCGCAGGCGAGATCCCAGGGTGGCCTCCAGCAGCAGACATGAGGCAGTTGACATGGGAAAAAGATTTGGAGGAGGTGGCGCGACGGTTCTCGTTCCAGACGAGGCGAGGCCACGATTTTTGTCGTCGAACCGAAAAGTATTTTGACGTTGGTCAGATCACCGCCATAAGCGACTCTGTAGGGAGTAATGAGTCCTATCCCGACGTCAAATTCGCCTTCGTTGGTTGGGTGGAACAGTACAAAAATGTGATACTGAATGCGGATCCCAAAATTCTGATAAAGCAATATATATATGGTCCAGAAGGGGCACCTTGGAGCGAATTAACGTCCATTGTGTGGGCTAAAGCGTTTAAAATCGGGTGTGCCACCACCACTTTTGATCCAAAAGATCCCCCATTAAAGGATGCTGAACATGGCGGTAGACAAGTTACTTGCAATATCCACCACCGCCCTAATGAGCTGTACAAACCAATTTACACCATGGGCGACGCCTGCACCAAATGTCCCACAAATACCAGTTGCAACAGAAATTCCACACACCCCTCTCTCTGCGCTCTGCCAGGCGATCCTTCTGATGAAGTGCCGGAATTCATATTCCTCAACAGTGAAATGCTCGCCGTCAATCGCTACTGTGCTGTCATTTTGTTATTGATAACTCGCTTGTTCTGAGGTTACAATCTCAATACCGCATTAAATAAAGTGGCTACTTCAATTTTGGTTTATTATTTTCAACAATAAGCCTTTGGAATCGACCGAGAAAAAGAAATTTGTTAAACCCTCTCAAAATTTGATGTTTTACGTTTCAAGGCACGTAGAATCTGAAAATCGAATAGAAAAATTTCCGTCCGCCCGCCGTAAGCGGCACTTTTCTTAGCAACACGGGACCGATTTGGTTAAAATTTGGTATATGGGCTCCATTTGGGGTCTAATTGTGCCGCGAAGCTTAGTTGATGTAGGTCACTTCTAAGGGGTGAAAATTGAGGGTTGACATTTTCAAGAATGCCCTAGCTCGAAAACTCGAAATAAAGGTATCGTTTTTTCAATTTAAAAAAATTGTTGAGACCACCCAGAGCTCTGCGGGACAAACCGTCGCTCCCTACGAGTATTTAAGGGTTTCCCTTCGATAAAACAGAATCACGAGTGTGAATCACCAAAGAGGTCTAATCTCCGTTCAAATTTGATCTGACTAAAATGCGATCACTGTTAATTTCTTCGATTTCTATTCAGTTTTGCTTTCTGAGCAACCAGTAATAAAATTTCCATTTGAAGCTCTCTATTTTGGTTTATTATTTTCAATAATAAACCTTTGGAATCGAGCAAGAAAAAAAATGTTTAACCCCCCTCAAAATTTGATGTTAGCGAATTTTCAAGGAAAATGAAGCTATTGCAATGGCCTCAAAATTTTTAGAATCGACTTTTTCGAAAAATTTTCACACTGAAATCCGTTTTGGAACATTCTGAAACGATCCCTGAAGTTTTTCCAAAAATCATATATATCTCGGGACCTAAACACACGACTGAGGAAATCTGGATAACCTACCAAACGTGCACAAGATGGCTACTAAACCACGCCTCTTGGAATTACTTCAACAACACAGAACGAAGAAGAACAAGCGGGCTGCATGGAAGTAAGAATGAATAATACTTCCATAGTACACGTCGAGGGCTAATGACAGCTGAGAGGCGGGGGAAAAGAATTCGCGGAACCGCGTATGTTTGGATTCTGTTTTGTAGCGTGAAGTAGTCTGGTGAATAAAGTGATTTCTGTCGAGTTACTAGCAGTTTTATAGTCTTCTAACTTATTTCAATTCTATTTCTACATCAGAAGTGTTAACTAAGGACTCTTGTATTAAAGATTTTGGTTAATCCTGATACTTGAGTCTTTGGTAGGTACGAACTCATTTGTTTCAGCCCACAGTACGTACCATGGATCCTGGAAGAAGCCCATTGGGAAGCGTTCCGCGAGAATTCGGCGGAGACGATGATTCTACCAGCAATCCAGGTGATTTCGTTAGCAACTCGATTGATCCTTCCTTTACTGAATCAATTCGTTTGCTTTTTCAATCACAAAATGAAAATTTCGCCACGATGATGAGGCATTTGATAGGCAATCTACCCTCACAAAAAGCTGTTCAATTACCTATTTTTGACCCTGATGTTGAAGGGGCTGATCCCCGTTCCTGGTGCTCAACCGTTGAAGTTTGCCTTGCTGACCGTCCCTTACACGGAGGAAATCTAGTTTTGTCCCTTGGGAATGCCCTGAAAGGTCGCGCAACTCAATGGTTTTCACAAATAACCTACCCAGGTATAACTTGGGAGGTTTTCAAACAGTTCTTTGTTTTGGAGTTTGATGTCGTGGATACTCCCGCAGTTACCATGGCTAAATTTTTAAATGAAAAACCAAAAGATTCGGAGGGTTATGCTGCATTTGCTTCCCGAATGGTAAGCTCCTTGACATCTAGGTGGCGGAACATGTCAACGGATGAAATTGCGATTTCTTCTGTATTAGCATTAATGTCTAATATGGATTCTAGAATCCGTCGCATTGCTCACAATACTAATATTTCGACCCGAGAACATTTGCTTAAAGAATTAAGTGCTATTAGTAGAGATAAATGCGCCACTGACTCTCCCCACCCTTATGAGCCTGTTGTGAAACGTCCCAAACCTGATCCTACAGTAAGGTCTTACTCAACTGCTGTAAATGTTTCAAATTCCTTGAGGTGCCGAAACTGCCGCCGGAGGGGCCACAAAGCGGAAGAGTGCTGGTTCAGGGACCATCCTAACCCGTCTGGACAGTTCAGGTTCCAGCCAGGACCGCATCGCCAACAGAGTGGTTCAGGGACCCGACCACCTTTCAACTCTGGTCAGTACTCTACAACCAACCAGGGTCCAAGCCACACCCCAGGGCATGCGGGTCATTCAGCTGTGGTACCCCAGCCGAATCGTCAGTCTCAAGGGTATTTCTCCAGGCCTAACGAAGGGAAAGCTACACAACGCCAAGTCAACCTCTGCCAGACGAATCTTCCAGGTCAACTTTTGCACAAGGGTGAGATATTTAATTTTTACTTTGATTCTGGTAGTGAGTGTTCTTTGATGAAATCAATTTTACAGCCTAAATTTTCCGGACCTATTTTTGAAATTCCAGCTGTTTTGAATGGGATTGGCTCAGGGAAGGTTGACAGTAAATCCCAAATCATAGTAGACCTCACAATTAATGATATTGAACTCAACATTTGTTTTCATGTTGTGCCTAATGAGTCTATCCCCCATGATATCATTATTGGGCGAGATGTGTTGAATATGGATGTCAAGGTGATTTTGACAGCAAACTCGTGCATGTTCCAACCTGTTTCCCTTCAAATTTCGAAATCACTTGAACAAAAAATTAAACATTTAGAGCCCAAGTCAAATGATGGTGAACTTGAGAATTCAAGCACGGTTGAATTGCATCCTTCAAATGATTCGAATGAAAATGAAATGCCCTGTGAAATAAATGCTAAAAATCCACATAACAAAAATCTTACAGAAAGGCCTGAACTTCACATTACACAAATGTCTGACCAGCCAGAATCATATAACAATAACGATAAAAAATCAGACCACTGTCCCAACCCCATACAACCATCAGATATAAATACATCATGTTTCAACTCAAAATTTGAAGTAAATCTAAGAGGTAATATCGATCTTGAACCTGATCTGATCCCGAACCTTGGTATGTCTGCCGAACCATTTAGTGAGAGTAAAATTCGAACAGACGTTCAACCCTGCATGCGTCCAGCATTGGATAAAATTTTGCAAAATTACAAATCTCATTTCACTGATGGTTTACCTGTAACCAGAGTAACAACAGGTGAATTGAAAATTCGACTCATTGACCCAAATAAAATTGTTAATAGAAGGCCATATGCCTTATCTGAAGCTAATAAACGTATAGTTCGTGAACATGTCAGTGAACTCCTTGCAGCTAACATAATTAGGCCCAGTTGCTCTCCGTTTTCCAGCCCCATCTTGCTCGTGCCTAAGAATAATGGAAAAACGAGGATGGTTGTTGATTTTAGGGAATTGAACTCAAATACTTGGGCGGAAAATCAGCCGCAACCTCTAATTCAAGATCAAATAAATCGATTATCAGGCGTGAAATGGTTTTGTATTTTAGACTGTGCTGCTGGGTTTCACCAAATTAAAATCCATCCAGATTCAATCGAACTCACTGCTTTTGTTACTCCAGATGGACAATTCGAGTATTTATCCATGCCATTTGGTCTACGCAATGCTAGTTCTGTGTTCACTAAAGCTGTACTGAAAGCTCTGGGTCCCCTAGCTCATGACTTTGTGTTGGTCTTTGTCGATGACATTTTAGTAACCGCATCTAGTGAACAGGAAGCTCTAGATAGACTTGATATTGTCCTAAAAACCTTGACCGATGCTGGATTTTCTTTAAACTCATCTAAATGTGAATTTGTTGTCAATAGAGTTCACTATCTTGGTTATGACATTGCAGATGGTGAAGTTAGACCAAATTCAAGGAAAATCGATGCCCTAATTAACCTCCCACCCCCATCAACTGTCTCTTCCTTAAGACGATTTCTTGGACTTGCTTCCTATTTCCGCATGTTCATTGCAAACTTTAGCCTTATTGCTGCTCCTTTGTACCGCCTTCTCAGTGCCAAATCAAATCTCATATGGCTCCAAGAACATGAAAACGCACGCCTTGCTTTGATAACACATCTCACTAATGAACCAATATTGATGATATTCAATCCAAACCTTCCAGTCGAATTACATACCGATGCCTGTTCTCAGGGTTATGCCGGAATTCTTCTTCACATTGTTGATCGTAAACCTAGAGTCATAGCTTATTACAGTCGACGTACTACGAATACGGAAAGTAGGTATCATTCATATGACCTTGAAACGTTGGCTCTGGTGAAAAGTGTATACTTTTTCAGGACAATGCTTCAGAACATTTCTTTCACGGCTGTAACTGATTGCCTTTCACTTAAAGAGACATATTTAAAACAAAATTTGAACCCAAGAGTGCAAAGATGGTGGAGTTTTCTTCAAAGTTTTGATTTCAAAATTATTTATCGCCCTGGAAAATCCATGCAGCATGTAGACTATTTGTCACGACATCCCACCTCACAACGATCAGATGAAAGTGTAGTTGTAAACTGCCTTGAATCTGAAAATACGCATCCAATGCCAGGTAGTTCCAACGATAATGTGTTGATTAATGATGAAATCCCAGAACAATTAAATTCATCGAAATCTGTTCAGTTGACCTTGCTTTCTAATGATTGGATATTGATGGCCCAACAACAAGATTCTGAAATTTCTAATATCAAGACTAAATTCCAGAATAATGAACTTTCTGAGCAAGAAAGAAGTACTTATGATTTACGGTCTGGAATATTATGTAGAATAATTCAAAGAGGTCATCGTACTCGTTGTGTACCTATCATTCCTCATGCTTATCGTTATACTGTGGTACAAAACACTCACGATTCAATAATGCATCTCGGTTTTGACAAAACTCTCGAAAAATTAGCAGATTTTTACTGGTTCAAGGGGATGAAAAAGTATGTTAAAAAGTTTACAGACACCTGTCTGACTTGTAAGGTTTCAAAATCCTCCTCCGGCAAACAACAAATCTCGTTACACCCTATACCAAAAGGTACTTTACCATGGTCAACGGTACACTGTGATATTACTGGGAAACTCAGTGGTAAGAGTGACACAAAAGAGTACTGTATTGTCTTCATATGTGCTTTCACCAAGTATGTTTTACTTTTCCACACTCTCAGAATTGATACAGCAAGTGTTATCAGCTCCTTAAAACATGCCATATCGTTGTTTGGACCCCCTAATAGAATAATAGCTGACCAAGGTCGCTGCTTCAGTAGCAAAGATTTCAAAGATTTTTGTGCTGGTAACCAGATAGAATTGCACTTAATTGCAACAGGTGCTAGTCGTGCCAATGGTCAAGTTGAACGTGTCATGTCTGTACTCAATAACATGCTAACTGCTACTGAGCTAGGTGATCGTTCTTGGCAGCAAGCACTGGGAGATATTCAACTTTCCATAAACTGTACTATGAATAGGGTTACACGAGCATCTCCCCTTGAGTTGTTAATTGGAAAAGTCGTTAAACCAACAGGTATGATCACACCGCCTGACAGTGTTTTAGATGTTGAGATAGATAGGGAAACAGCCAGAGAACAAGCTGCCCAATGCATGATTAAAAATGCTTCCTACGATAAAACTCGTTTTGACAAAACCAAAGCCAAAGTTAAACTTTTCTCTGTGGGTGATCTTGTACTGTTACAAAATGAACCTAGAAACCAAACTAAATTGGACCCTAAATTTAGAGGAGTGTTCAAAATTCAAGAATTGTTGGATGGAGATCGTTATCTAATTAAATCACTTACAGAAAATAGAACCTACAAATTTGCACATGATAGAGTGAGGAAAGTTCCTGATCCTGAATTATTATCAGAAATAGAATTCACACAGTCAGAAAGTGACTCATGTGAATCAGAACATTGAAAACAAATTTATTTCTTAAGTATCTATTGGATTTTCTTTGAAACTATAATTACCTATTCATTCTTTCACTCGTTTGAAGCATCTCATTTTTTTAAATTTATTTCTTCCTTTTAGACAATTAAACCCAGGTTGGCCCACTTCCTCCCTCCTCAAGAAGTTTAGTTCAGTTACTTTTCAAAAAACAA
>CM019181.2:66311299-66328768 GCA_009739505.2 Apolygus lucorum | reverse complement strand
GATGAAAGCAACAATCAAGTTGAACGAAAAACTAGCCTCTGCAGTCAACCAACGCATATTTTTACTTAGATGTAGATCTTCAGGAATCTTCCCTCCACACATAGCTACTTCTCTTAATCGCATGACATGTACTATAAGTGACACGTATAAAGAAGAACTCGAACGGTGCAATAATAGATATAAGCGCTCTTTATTAAATTTAGAGATAAAAACATGTATCGAGAAGATAAAAAGAGTAGAATCCAGCATTAAATTTAACCTACAAAAATTAGACACCACTGTAAGTGAGCAAGATATGGAAAAGTTTAAATCGGATACCAATAGGCATTTTAAGCATGATCACAGTCTGAAAAAAGAAAAGCATGTAGCCAAATTCGCCAAATTTGATAATTCTAGGATCAATGTGAACAATTTAGGAAATTTAGATTGGTTTGTAAATCTTACCGATACAGTCATACCAGAAAACATTCAGAGATTCCTCTCCCTAGGACCTAAGTTTGTTATACCACCTACAGGGAATGAAATTCCCATAGACCTAATTATAAGTGATATCGAAAGTTACCTAGACCAAAATGTAGAAGAAAATGTTAGAGACCCTGTCAGGGGAAAATGTGTAAATGTACTAACTAACCACATAAACAAACAAAAACTTTGCTCAAAACCATCTGAATTACAAAACCTGTCGAAGAAAACACAAACCTTCCTCAAATCTAATCCGGACATCATCATCACTAAAACAGACAAAACCAACCAGACGGTTGCTATCAATAAACTAGAACTTACTAACAAAATAGAACTTTTACTTTCTGATGAAAATACGTATTCAAAATTACGATTTGATCCGACAAAACGAGTAGAGAAAGAGATGAATGAAATCTTGAACATATTAGACAAACAAAAATATATTACTAAATACGAATCCACACTCCTTCACAAATATAATAGCGTGATACCAAAAATGTATGGAGTCGTGAAGAATCATAAAGTAGACAACCCAATCAGGCCCATAGTTTCTAATACTTCGTCCCCTACATACCAGACATCCAAGTACTTAGCTCAAATCCTCAAGAATATCAGTAATTTCAAATACAATGTCAAGGACTCCTTCGACTTCAAGAATAAAATATCACAAATTAGAATTCCAAAAGGATACATATTGATAAGTCTAGATGTAACCTCACTCTTCACAAACTTACCTTTGGACCTAATCAAAGAATTAATACACAATAGATGGGAAGATATTGCAACTCACACCAAAATACCTAAGACACATTTCCTTAAATTATTAAACCTGTGCACTAACGAAAGGGCGTTTCAATATAATGGACAAATTTATGAACAAAAATTCGGGTGTCCCATGGGATCCCCAACAGCTCCAATTTTGGCTGATATCTGCATGAACTTCTTGCTTGACACTGTATTACCTAAACTACCATTCAAAATTCCATTTATATTTAAATTCGTAGATGACTTGTTTCTTGCTGTACCAGATAACTCCCTTCACATCATCCTGACAAAATTTAATAGCTTCCACCCTCGATTACAATTCACTTCTGAAATGGAAAACTGTAAACAAGCACTTCCATTCCTAGATCTCCTAGTTATAAGGAAATATGACGGTACAATAGACACCAAATGGTGGCAAAAACCACAAAACAAGGGTAGATACATCCATTACCATAGTGCCTGTCCTCCTTACCAAAAAATTAATTTTGCCCAAAACTTAATCAATAGATCTAAACGCCTGAGCTCTCCAAAATATCAACAAGAATCCGAAAACAAAATAGTAGATATTCTTTTATTAAACAAATACCCTCACGATATGATCTGCTCCCTTCTCAAAAAATACAAAAAAACTGAACCAATAGACAACTTCAACTCAACTGTCCAAACTTCTACAACACAACCAAGCAAATACTTCTCCTTTCCATACGTCAAAAACCTGTCAGAAAAGATCAACAAAATTTTATCCTCCACCAATGACACAACCAAAATTTCATTTAAAAATCATCTCACCCTTAACAAACTTCATTTCTCCAACACTAAAGACCCAATCCCGAAACTCATGAAATCGGATTTAATTTACCAAATTCCCTGTCAATGTGGCAAGTCCTATATTGGACAAACCCACTCACATCTAAAGACGAGAATGAATGCACACCAACATAGCGTCAAAACCCTTGAAAAACAACCAAATTCAGTAGATACCACAGCTCTCAGAACACATGCCAGAGGAGAAGGGCATACATTCAAATTTGAAGAAACAAAAATACTTGGGTATGAGAAAAACGAATTCAAAAGAGAGATCAGAGAAATGATTTTGATAGAAAGAAACAGAGAATATACAGTCAACAAAAAATCAGATGTCAAAAGTTTGAGCAAGGTTTACAGCAACACAATTCACACCAATTTTAGGAAAAACCCAGGGAGAACTGACACCCCTATATCTCTTTGAACCCGCCGATTCACACCTTAATACCTGCTACCCTTTCATCAACCCCCGCCAGTTTCACATACCTATACCGTTAACCCAAATATCTGAACAAATAGACCTCAGTTGCAATGTAGAATCCAAAGCCGCAAGTGCTAGAACCGTTTAGCAAGTGTTTTTCTGTTAGAAGAGTAAGTGTTAAATTGGTACATTTCGCCCTTGGAGGAAACGTGCACTCTGTAAGTACCAATCATTAGCTTAATAAGTACCACCTAGATTAGATAATAGTACCACCAATGTCATATTCTTCACAATGTCATATTCTTTCTCTGTTGTAGCCCTTGAAAATGGCTAAATAAAGAGCCGAAACGTTGGGAAAAAAACGCATTTCATTGACCGAACCTCAACAACCCCACATACTCATCACTTTATATATATATATGTTACGTCACCATAAATGCTGACTTCCCTAAGAAACCCTTATTCAGCAGCAGGAACCTATATAGGGAACTGCACTGACCGCCGCGAGTCAGTCTCGTCTTGCTGCTCGTCCTTAACGCCCGGTGTTCCGTTATTTCGCTTGAAGTTCCGTGTCAATAAATCGAAAGTGTTTTTTAAAAACTGTTTTGGTGGAACCCCGAACATAACTGGCGCAATCTCGGTAGGACACACTGATTCTCGGACTTTTCAGAACGGGAATTTCAGTTTTAACTGTTGAAGTGGAACCTAACTTGATTTTTTCGAACGAATATCGGAAGTGATCAAGTGCACCCCGCGTAAGGATTACGTTCATCGTCAACATCATCGCAGCAGCAAGCAGACTCCTGGAGATGTTGCTGGTTTTGTAAGTACAACAAAATTAGACACCTCTCTCCAGTTAGAATTTAAACATCGACCGGGCACGGCTAAGAGTAAAGTGCGAAGGAACATCGTTCTGACTCTTCACCGGCGATCCTAGAATTTAAACATCGACCGGGCACGGCTAGGAGTTAAGTGCGAAAGAACATCGTTCAAACTCCTCACCGGCGATCCTAGAAATTAAACATCGACCGGGCACCTTGTTGTGGTAAAACGTAACTGTTCTGCCCCTCACCGGCGATCCTAGCATAAACATCGACCGGGTACCTTGTTGCGGTAAAACGAAACTGTTCTGCCCCTCACCGGCGATCTTAAAATTAAGAAATTGAAAAAGCAAAATAAAGAAAATAAATAATTAAAATAAAACTGAAATTTTTAAAGAAGAAATAAAAGAAACAAAGAAGAATTTAAGAAATTATCTACGAAGAAATCTAATTATTTGATTTAAATTTATAGGCAATTGCCTAATATTTTTTATTAACAATTCCTAAGCAAACGGGAATTAGCAAACGCTCCAGTTTTTGGGACTGGAATAACCTACGCAGAATGCATAGACAAAACGTAAACGTCTCGGACATCCCCTTACCTCCCGGAAACCCGCTCAACGCCGCTCAACTAATTCACATGGCGCTTAACCCGATCCCGGAATTACCGCTATTCCCAGACCATCCGGACCTCGAAGACGATTCGGACGTGGAACCATCGAATGCTGGTACTGGTGGCCCAGCACCGCCTCCTCCTCCAGGCCCTTCAGGCTCGAACTCAAACCCAGTAGCACCCAGAAGAGGACCTCCAGAATACAAGAGGGAGTACGGAGAAATAATACCAAACTTCAACGGGGAACCACTAATTTTAGCTAAATATATCAAACAATGCGATAAAATTTACTCTAAATTTCACGATTCCGCTAATCCCAATAATTTCCAAAACGACGTGATACTTGGAGCTTTTACGTCCAAATTGGGACCCGGCATAGCCGACAAAATTTACATTCAATCAATAGAAACTTATTTGGATTTGCGGAATGCTCTAGTTCAAACTTATAGCGATAAGAGGGACACGTACACGTTGACCATAGAGTTGTCAAAGTTGAAACAAACTTTGCAAGAAGATTGTTTCAGCTTCCACGATCGTGTAAGCAGCGTGTTAAATGCCCAGGTCGCTTATCTTCAGATGAAGATTCCTGGAGATGGTGGTCGATTACTTGTGCAGTATATGCAAGGCCTAGCCCTGCGAGTTTTTGTGCATGGTATAGCAGAACCGTGGAGTAGCCTTCTTAGAACGAAGGCTCCCGCCAACCTTGGCATCGCGTTATCTATGCTCACGAATGACTTTAATCTGAGACCCGGTAGTAAAACGACCGCGCCGTTCTCCACAAGACCGACTACGTCCGCTCCTAATGCTAACAAACCCCAGATTACAAACAGATTCACACCCAGGCCATTCATACCGAATCCCCAACAACTAAATTATCAGTCCAACTTTGCTCCCAGGAATTTCCAAAATTTCCCAAGAGGACCTCCACAAAGCAACTTCACCAATTTCTCGAGAGGACCCCCACAAACCAATTTCCAGAATTTCCAGAGAAATAATCAAAATTTCTATCCGCGAAACCCAAATTCCAACCAAAATACGAGACCGAACTGGCCCCCAAAAATTAAAACAGAAAATGACCAAAAGCCCACACCTATGTCAACTTCAACGAGAAACACTAATTTCCATCTAATGGAACCGGAAAATCAGTATACAGAACTAGAAAATGAAAATGCCCAATATTTTGACCCTAACTACGGAGACGAAACCCAACAAGGCTATTCCGAACAATATGACCCGTATGACCAACAGATAGAGCAGTTAAATCAACAATTTGAAAACACAGCCATTGAACAAGATCATCATTTTTTAGGGGTGACGAGCCTCCCGTCATCGAATTGTTGAACTTTCCAAATAACCAACAATCTCTTCCTTATATAATTATGCCCGACCTAAACCTCAAAATTCTGATAGATACCGGCAGCACAAGAAGTTTTATAAATCCCGAAACTGCATACAATTACTTCCCAATGAAAATAGAACCAGATTCAGGACTCGTCAGAACCGCCCATGGTACTTCGAGAATTTACGAAAAATCCTTAGTGCCATGCGGGAATTTGTTTAAAGCCCGTGGACTGAACCTTCCGTTCAGCCTATTTAAATTCCACAATAGATTCGATATGCTGTTAGGCATGGACAATCTAAAATTTATTAAAGCCACTGTAGATTTCGACAAAAACATCTTAAAAACACCCCATTTAGCACTGAAATTATTATTTGTTGATTCAGATTCTAGTTCATCAACCCCTAGGGAGTCCTATCTAATTGAAGCCAGAACTATCCAACAAGTGAAAATTAAAATCAAAAACATCGAAGATGGCGAAGCAATCATTCCCCGAACAGAGTTCAACAAAATCGAAATTCCTCAATGCTTAGCACTGGTTAAAAACTTTTACGCTCATGTCCACGTAATGAATCCGACAGAAGAAAATCGTAGTTTCAAACAACAAAACCCGATACTTGCAGAACCCATTTTAGACAACCTTTTCATAGAATCCGACAGCACAGGACCTTTACCCAGATCTCAGAAATCAACCAATCAAACGAAACTTGACTTACAGAAACTCCGCCTAGACCATATGAACAATGAAGAGAGACAGGTTATTCAAAATTTAGTGAAAGAATTCTCGGACATTTTCCAGACCGACGACCAACCACTGACATTTACTAACGACGTAAAACATCACATACGGACTACGGACGAACTACCAGTTTACGTGAAGCCATATAGGTACCCGAGCATTTACAAGGACGAAGTAAAACGTCAAATGGGAGAAATGCTAGAACAAAACATTATCCGACCCTCCAACTCACCGTACAACGCCCCTCTATGGGTAGTTCCTAAAAAACTAGATGCTTCGGGAAAGCAAAAATACCGCCTTGTCATTGACTATCGTAAGCTAAACGAGAAAACCATTTCCGATAAATTTCCGTTACCTAACATCACGGATTTACTTGATAAACTAGGCCGATGTCAATACTTTACCAGCTTGGATCTAAGGTCAGGGTTTTACCAATGCGAGCTAGACGAAGCCTCAATTCCGAAAACGGCTTTTTCCACAGAGAACGAACACTATGAGTTCCTGAGGATGCCTTTTGGTTTGAAGAATGCTCCCCCTACCTTCCAAAGACTAATGAATTCTGTTCTCCGAGGTCTACAAAATGAGATCTGCCTTGTTTATCTCGATGACATCTTAATTTACAGCGTTAGTCTGCAAGAACACTGCGACCGACTTAGGCAAGTATTCAAGAGACTCAGGGAATCAAACCTTAAAGTTCAATTGGATAAAACGGAGTTCCTGAGAAAGGAAATTAGCTTCTTAGGACACGTCATAACACCGGAAGGCGTAAAACCGAATCCGCTCAAAATTGATGCCATCTCAAATTTTCCGCTCCCAAAAACAAAGAAAGAAATTAAACAATTTTTAGGCTTACTCGGCTACTACAGGAAATTCATCAATAACTTCGCAAAATTAACTAAACCTTTAACAACTTGTCTTAAGAAAAATAAAACAGTAACGTATAACGACCCTCTTTACCAAGAATGTTTTGAACATTGCAAGACTTTGCTAACCAATGATCCCATTTTACAATACCCAGACTTTGAAAAAGAATTTAACGTCACCTGCGACGCCAGCGACTTTGCACTCGGCGCCGTACTAAGTCAGTTTCATAGTGGTTCAGACCTCCCAATTGCCTTTGCTAGTCGTACTTTAAATGATTCAGAAAGAAAACTCTCCACCATAGAAAAAGAACTTTTGGCCATCCTCTTTGCTCTAAAGAACTTCCGACCTTACCTCTACGGGAGAAAGTTTACCTTGTATACAGACCATCGTCCATTGCAATGGATCTTCAGCCTTAAGGACTGTTCATCAAAATTATTCCGCTGGAGATTAAAACTAAGTGATTACGATTTCGTCATAAAATATAAACCAGGATCGGCTAATCACGTAGCCGACGCACTGTCTAGAATTGAATTAAATAATAATGATACTAACGACCCCATTCCATCAACAAGTTTTGATCCTCCATCAGACGAGATAGACAAAATCATAGGCACAATAATCGACAAGGACTACCTAGAACTTCTCGATCCCCTTGAAGCTGACTTAGAACAAGTTCTGCTAAACGATTACACATCAAAACATAAAGAACGTATAGCCGCGTTATACTCTGAAATTCACAATCGTAGTAATCAAACAAAAGAAGGAGTCATAGAAAAAGTCAATAAAAATAGAGAAGAAATTCCAAATCTCCCTCAAACCGTTTACGTAAAGAACAAACAATTAATGAGTAAAACCAAAAACAAATATAATAAAGAAACCCTAAAATCTGTAGATCCCGAAAAGAAAACGGCAGAGATAGTTCCTAGACATCACAATACAAAGAAAAAGATCCACGTCTCCAACATAAAAAGACCTAGGAAATTAGCAGCAGAGACAACTTCAAATTCAGATAGCTTAACTGATTCAGATATAGAACCACCTGAAAATTCAATACCCGACAAAACCTTCCGCGGACCTTGGAAAGGACCTAGGAAATAACTCCTTTATTGCGATTACAGGTTTCTCCTCGTTCTCCCGCCAATCGCAATCGGCGCTGAAATCAAGAATCTTGATAGAAGTGGAGGCATAATTCCTATTGACTTGGGACCTGCGAAACTAGAAGACACTGAACACGTACTGACTCATTACTATGAACTTTCTGGAATTTACTCCGCAGTCGATAATCTAAATGCCAATTTCTCATCCCTCGTTTACCACGGCCAAAAATCTCGCAAAATTCAAGATAAACTAGACGAATACTATTCCTTTTTCAGACACGTCCAACTCCTAGTACACCAGAAAATATCCAACATAAAATCCCATGGGAACTCTCGACAGAGAAGAGGTTTAATTAATGGTCTCGGAACAGTAATAAAAGCAATAACTGGTAACCTTGATAACGACGACAAAGATAGATTTGATCAAATCATCGATGATTTAGATAAACGAACCAAGAATTTAAACGCGAAATATTCCCGACAATATTCAGTGGTAGATCAACTGATCGCCAACTACAATAAAACCCTTCAGGTAGTCCAATTTAATAATGAACAAATCAAAAATAAGTTCTCAGAAATTAACTCAGTATTAAACTCAATCGATACACAAACCATGATGTACAAGGATATCGTTTACCATCTCCAGTCTTCTATGAACCTAATTCTAAATTTGTTATCCGAAATAGAAACATCAATAACTTTCTGTAAACAAGGAATATTGCACCCCAGTATCATGAGTACCCATATCTTAGAAATGGAATTTCAAAAATTATCAATAAATGTGACCGACCTCCTAACTTACGAGTCGTTAATTAAGGTACAATGTAACATAAGAAGTAATAGAATAATTTATTTCCTCACGTTACCAGTATACAAAAATACTAATTACCACCTGTATTACTTGTATTCTACTCCATGGTATGTCAATAATAGTAGTTATACAACGGTTATACCACAATTTAGGTATCTATTAAAAAACTACGATACTGGCAATGAAGTACTTCCACTTACAACTCGTTGTGTACTAAATGAAATATTCTATTGCAATGTTGAAATGTCATCACCAGCTAGAGCACAATGTGAACGAGATATCCTTTTTAACGGTTCCACTAAAAGTTGTCAGTTCACTAAACTCGATATAAACACAAATTACATCTCCATAGTACCAGAGACAAACCAATTATTAGCAGTATTCCCTAATGAAGACCAGATTCAAATCAAAAGCCCTGATAAAATGGAAACAGTTAGCTTACGCGGAATTTATTTGATTAACCCTGTATTAGACACCGTATATTACCATAACAAAATCCTCTCCACTAAATTATCTAGTACTGGAAGCCCTACCTTACTCAGTCTACCCCCTCCAAAACTTGACTCCCTGAATTTCACCAAAATGTCAGTCCACATAGATGACCTCGATTTACAAAATTTTAACCAATTTCAACTTAACCTCAACCCACTGGACGACTATCCATTGGAAAACTTCTCCTGGTATCCGACAATCATGCCAAGTCTTTGGACTATCCTCCTTTACTTATTTCTCATTTCCATATTTAGCTACACTGTCACCAATTACCTCCGTACAAGAAAAATCCACATAACCCAATGAAGCACAGTGCGACAACATCATGCCCGCCATGCCGTTGATGGTTTATGTTTTGTTATGTTTATTGTTTACATACCCACCGTTTGCTTATTTAATTAAAATTGTTTTGTACATTTTGTACTTTGTTTTTGTTTTGTGATTATTTTGTACTTTTTGAACAATTGTTTTATACATTGTTTTTGTACGTTTGTATTCAGTACGTTTGTACGTTTTTTTGTAAATGTTTTGTACTTTGTATTCTGTATTATTGTTTTGTATTCTATCATGAATTGTAAAATTTTTAATCATTGTAATCATTGTATTATTGAAAGAAAAATAACGGAACATAGCCATTTAAAAATCAAAACTTAAATTCAAAACTTAACCTCAATTTTAAATTCAAAACTTAACTTCAAACTCCAATTTTCAATTTTCTTAAACTTCAAAAATTTCAATTTTAAACTTAACTTCAAAAACTTCGTGACTCTATCACTGCAGTTTTTCTCTTGGGGAGGGAGGTGTTACGTCACCATAAATGCTGACTTCCCTAAGAAACCCTTATTCAGCAGCAGGAACCTATATAGGGAACTGCACTGACCGCCGCGAGTCAGTCTCGTCTTGCTGCTCGTCCTTAACGCCCGGTGTTCCGTTATTTCGCTTGAAGTTCCGTGTCAATAAATCGAAAGTGTTTTTTAAAAACTGTTTTGGTGGAACCCCGAACATAACTTATATATATATATATATATATATATATATATATATATATATATATATATATATATATATATATATATATATATATATATATATATATATATGCACGCACTGGTCAGTATCAGTCCGGGGGCAATGTTTTTATTCGGGACCATCTACACCCCAATCTACATAATCTCTGAAAATGTCGCCACAATCAAATAATAAAATGGGCACTTACTCAATCGCCACATTTTAATGACTGAAATTACATAAATAGGATCGATTTACCCTGTTAGCTCAGGCAAGTAAGTGCTCTAGCCCCCGAAAATTGCTCGAGAGCTGGAAATCGTTTCAAATCCTTTTGGGGGTCCTGAATAACAAATATCTGAGTTTGCGCAGTTACTAGATTACTTAAACCTAGGCATCCTATAAAAAATGTTACTGTGCACTATTTGAAGAGCATTAAATTTTGCGTAGAATGGCGTTTAAAATCGGTTAACCCGTATAGCCACAGTTGACCGTCAAAAATGTAAAAAAACTAAACTACAACTAACTACTAAAACTAACTAACTAACTAAAAACTACACTGATCGAAGAATGTCGCCAAATTTCCGCTAAGGCAGTCCCACGCAGGGAACTTCTGAACTCAACACCCACTTTCTTGTAGTTTGTTTCAAGTAACAGTAAATTTGTAGGGTACCCCGTCTTAGTGGATCTTTGCGCTTGCTACCAGAAAGACTAACTTCAGAAAACTTGTGCAGTATTTTTGGATGGTTAGCATCCTTAAGAAGCTGAAAGGAGATGGGATTGGCTTCTACATTTTTTTGGAAACCATGAAAAACATGAGAAGCCAATCCCCACTCCTCTAAGCAACCACTGACACGAGGTACTGACCAGAAGAATAATACTTGCAGACACAATTCTCTCAAAAATTGGAAATATTATGGTAAATTATTGCAATTGAGAATTCATAATTTGTAGTAAAGCAATTTCTGATAATCAATATAATGTAATACTCTATTCCCTTATAAATAATAGATCCTTTTGAAATTGTAAATTGTAAAGATTATTCTTTAGTTATAAATTCTTTGATATAATGAGCAACTCTCTCGTTTTCTCTTCCCTGTTATATTTTTCTGTGATCGTTTTGCAAGTCATTAATGGTTGATGGGGACCACGTAATCAGAGCTTGATATGATGATTTCTCAAGTTTTAATTTTTATATGAGCTGGTAAAATTTACTGTTACTTGAAAGAAAGTAAGAAATTTCGAGTTTAGACGAAGTTTCCTGCGTTAAACAGCCTTAGTTGTAATTTGGCGCTATGGACTCTTTTGGTTTGAAATGCATATCTAAGCACTAGAATTAGCGAGTATCAAATTTTAAAAATCAATTGATTCATCATTAAATTTCCTACAAGTTTGGTTCAATGAAATTCTGCAATCGGTGTTGTCTTTTTCGACCGACAGGCGTTAGAACACTTTTAGGCCAAGTTTGTAGAAATTGTAAATTTTCGACGGTCGATTTTGGCTGCCGTGGTTAACCGATTTCTCATTTCAATGTTTTAAACGCCATTCGACGCGAAATGTAATGCTTTTCAAAAGAGGGACACAGTAAAATGCTTCATTTTTAAGTTATAAGAAAATTGTGAGAAAAGAGCGTAAATTTCGCGGTTATGTGGGCTCTCCAATCTAGACCCCAACCTAGAAAACATCGAAAACTCAGTTACTCGTTATTCAGGACCCCCAAAAGTTTTAAATGATTTCCTAGCTTTTAGGGGCTAGAGCACTTGTTTGCCTGGGCTAAGTCGGGGTCAAAGGAAGGTGTTGGGGGAAACTTCTTCACTAGGTTATGAGTTAGTGGTAGACTTCCTCGTCATTTAAGTCGACCATGATTGTCCTCAAAATGCATAGCATGAGCGAATTGTGCATAGTATCGAGCACTCCAGCTCTACTTTCTAGGGGAGATTCATCTTCTCACCACGAAAATGGCTGAAGAGGTATCGCATCCATTGAAGACATGAGAAAATACAATGTACTCGTACTTTGTAAAAACAGGACAAAGGAGGGGGAGGAAGAGGACAATAACTTTCGATGTTCTGCCCCACCTCTGCCACATCTTCGGAAGAACACATTTTTCTCTTCAAATCTCAAACCCAGCGAGCAAATCCTGAGGGTCCACATCCTCTCCAACTATCGAAACATTCTCTAATTCCGAATGGACAGAAAATCCCCTAATATATATACATAACGCCGTTGTTCCAACAGACCTTCAATTCATGTGGTACCATTTTAGTTAATTATTTTTAATAATGAACCATTGGAATCAAGAAAGAAAAAAAGTTAGCCCTACTCAAAATTTGATGGTTCAAGTTTCAAAGTATGTAGAATTCAAAAATCGAATAAAACATTTTCCGTCGTCCGCCGTAGGGGGCACTTTTCTTATCAACCATGGACGGATTTAGTTGAAATTTGGTTTATGGGCTCCATTTGAGGTCTAGTTGAGTCGCGAAGCTTTTGGTTGATGTAGGTCACTTCTAAGGGGTGAAAATTAAGGGTTGAAATTTTCAAGAGTGCCGTAACTCGAAAACTCTCGAAATAAAGTTATGGTTTTTTCATAAATTTAAGATACTACTGAATTTTAGAGACCACTCGAAGCTATGAAGGAAGTGTGACTTGCTACCTACCAATTTACAACAAGTCGTATGAAAAATCTTAGATACTCCGGCCATTGTTATATTGGATGGATAAATAATGGCTGCCTGATAATCATAAAAGGCCGTGTGTGTGGGGTATCTAATTACTTTCCAAAATTATGTATTTATTTATTCAGTTGCCCGCAAATGAATTATTTCAAGGTTTTGATTTATTATTTTCAATGAAGAATCTTTGTAATCCACCAAGAAAATAATTCCCCCCCCCCCCAATTTGTAGGTTTACGTTTCAAGGTACGTAGGATCCAAAAATAGAATAAAATTATGTTCGTCCATACGCCGAACGCAGCACTTTTTTTAGTTACCATGGACCGATTTTAGATGAAATTTGGTATAATATACCAAATTCTGGTTCATTTGGTATAATATACGAGATATTTTAGTTCATTTGGTATAATATACTCGTACCATAATATGGGCTCCATTTGGGGTCTAGTTGTGCCCCAAAGCTTTTGATTGATGTCAGTCACTTCTAAGGGGAGAAAAAAATAGGTGTTGTAATTTTTCAAAAGTGCCCGAAAACTCGAAAACTCTCGAAATAATGGTGTTGTCTTTTCACCGTTTTGAAATAGTATTGAATTTTTAGATTTTATTGAGACCATCCAGAGCTCTATAGTCAAACCGATCGCTCACTATGAGAACTTGACAGTTGGACTAACGATAAATCAGAATCACGAGTGTGAATCGCAAAAGAGGACTGATCTATGAAATTTTAGATGACCATAATGAGATAGCTCTTCGTTTTGTCGAGAGTACTCAGTTTCGTGTCCTTAGCAACCAGAAATCAAATTTCCTATCGAAGGCACCCACATCTACTTATTTCTAGGAATAGGGTGTGAAGTTTTTATTTCCTCAAAATTAACGTGATTGTGAAGCAGGTAGGAAGTACCTATGGTTGATAGTGGCTATGGCAAAGCTGTTTTCTTTGCAGACGAAGAAGAAAGATAATAATAGAAGAAAAATAATAAACTGTGAAATAATTTGCAGTGTTTTAGTTCGATATTATTGGATTTTAAGTAGGTATTTAGAAACCGAAAGCATCTCATTTTGAGGGGTATTATCTAATTATATAAAACGCCAACCGTACGTACGTACGTACGTACGTATGCACGGAGGGGTCGTGGCAGAGGGAGAGTTGTAGGCTGGAGGGGTTGGGGGCGGGAGGAGTCGGAGGCGAGAGGAGTCGGAGGGGTTGGGGGCGGGAGGAGTCGGAGGCGAGAGGAGTCGGAGGGGTTGGGGGCGGGAGGAGTCGGAGGCGAGAGGAGTCGGAGGGGTTGGGGGCGGGATGAGTCGGAGGCGAGAGGAGTCGGAGGGGTTGGGGGCGGGAGGAGAGTCGGAGGAATAGTCTTTGCCTGCTTTTAGTAGGCTTTTCAGCTAGTGTTTACATAATATACATGTTAACATGTTTTACATGTTAACGTGTATACATGTTTTCTTGATAACATTCATATTTTCATTAGTGGAAATAATTAACCAAAAAACTTGCAATCCCTTCCCCCTACAAATTTATGTTTTACTTTTCAAGGTGCATAGAATCCAAAAATCTAATAAAATTTCTGTCCGTTCGCCTTACGCTTTGGTCTTTTAAAGTTGACTGAAACTAATACAATTTGGTAAGTACCCTCAATTTGGGTTCTAGTTGTACTCCGTAGGTTTTGGTTGATCTACGGCAATTTTAAGGAGTATTGTAGAGAGGATGAAATGTTCTAAATAACTCAAAATTATATACATTGATATTCCTCCATTAATAAGAAATCGCTCGATTTTGAATTTTTACAGACCACTTCTACTTCTGTAAGACCAACCGTTGTGTTGAATTTAGATTAAATTAAGTTAATTTTGGGTTACTTGTGAAGAAAGTATTATACCGTTGTTTAACAATTTTGAGCGCTTTATAAGGCCAGGGACGGAAGGTAAACCCCTCTGTTTGAATCTCCCGCCCATTACCGAGCAGCCCGCCGCTCCGCCCCCCAGTTCTGCCGTACCCCGATTTACCGATGCAATAAGAGTTCATCAATGCATACCAGAATTAAGAACCAGTACGAGTAATTAAAGTCTTGTTTAATGAAGATCAAAAGTACAATTAATCCAATCAAGAACATTAATAATAACCATGCAAGTTCAGATCAGAGTGGGATTCCTGTCCGTTTCCCCCCGCACGTTTACTTCCTGGAAGTAGTCGGACCAGCTACGAAGTACAAACGTTTCCCGCCATTTTACTCTGCGCTGTTTTTACTTATTTTATCATACCGTTTCTTTACAATACAGACCCTTTCAAGTTCATTATTGTTCAGTTCTTTTAACGCCCTTTCCCGAGGTAACAGCACCACAGTTACCATGCCTGATCTTTTTGTTACCCATTGGTAGCCTTAACCCAAGGACCATGGTATTATTAGTGACACCAAAATTCATGTCTGAGTCACGATGTGGACCATTAAAACTCAATTTCAATTTCTTCCAACTTCCAGAGAAATATTAAAGTTAAAATTCCTTCCTTTTTTTTAAATAAAAATAAAATAATAAAACTTTGTTACAGTTCCATGTTTTAGAAAGTTGAACAACTTTTCTGTGAAAAAGTGAAACAAAGTCTATTCGTATGTGATACATTACTCTGTGATTGATAGGCGCTCTTTTGACATTTTATGTCTTTACTTTGGCACATAAACGAGAACGTCACAAAATCTTGCTCAAGAAAATTCGTCACGAATTTTTAAAACGATATTCACTTACAACCAAGTCGTTGCTACGGAACTTTATCTTCGTCATTCGTGCTCGTAGAAAAATCGTTCACTATTCGTTGGAAAGCCCCGAATTTATGCATAAATGATATACTGCCGAAACCGCTGTAATTATGGAAGAAACTGAGATATACCCCTGAGTTGAAAGAATTGTAAACAACATTAAATGTTGTTCTCACAGCAAATTTTGCTGTAAGAGTTTGTTTCACGTCAACAAACAATTATTGAGAAAGCATGTTATTATAGTCAGGTAGCGAAGGTATAGGTAAGTAGACGGGTGAAGGGGGCGGGAAAAGACAAAGTAAAATTTACTTTGTTTTGGGCCCAACCCATTGGGACATGTCCCAATGTGTTGCAGATCGTATGCAAGCGTTTGTGTTTCGTCTTCCATTTATTCAGTTAGGTTTTTCCCACTATTCGTTATAATCTCAATCCAAATTGGTATCCTTGACGTTTAGTTTCCTTATTTTCAAGTACTTTGTCCTCTATACCTTAATTGCTGAACATAATTCATTCACAAAAACATTGGATAGTACTAAGTTATTTGTACTTCTTTACCCATGGTTCCACTAGTGACACCGAATCAATATGGCAAAAGGCACGCCAGTCCCATTGTGTCACTAGAGCGTCTAAAAATTTTTAGGTAATCCACAGCTGTCCCTAAGTGTCATTAGAGTAGGTACCTAACTAGATTCAAATTAAAATTTTAAATGTATAAAAAGAGCGGAATTTTATGACACATTTTTGTGAGCTATTGGAAGTAGCAAATTATTTCACAAAGGTTTATAATTTTTCTGTATAGATTACTCAGTTGTACTTCCCTGGCAACCAACAATCAAATACCGATGCTTCGCTGGTACCTAGGTTCTTTTTATTTCGAAATGAACTATATTGAACATCTGAGAGAAGATTGGGCGAAAATATGGTTGGTAGGTACTGACGATGGCAAAGCAGTGTTCTTTGCTGGCGAGTGATCTAAACAGAAGAAACGGACATTAATACACAAAGGTTTATTGTTTTTCTGTACAGATCACTCGTCTGCAATGATCACAGCTTTGCCATTGTCACTTTTTTTTACCTACCTACATACTACATACTACCTTCACGCCTTCAATCATCAAATTGGTGAAAAAGACAATACCTTAATTTTGAGAGTTTTCAAGCTAGGGCAATCTTGAAAATTCCAACCATTAATTTTCACCCCTTAGAAGTGACTGACACCATCCAAAAGCTTTGGGGCACAACTAAACCCCAAATGGAGGCCATATACCAAATTTCAACCAAATCGAATACGGCAGACGCGCGGAAATATCCTTATTCGTTTTTCGGATTCTACGTAGTACCTTGAAAAGTAAAACATCAAATTCTGAAGGGGGTTTAAATTTTTTTCTTGCTCATTTCTACATTTCTAGCACCATTGGACCCCCAAAACTTAATAGCATCCCATGATTAGGAATGTACGATAGAAAACTCGTGGATACGAGTACATGATTCGTGGGTAGTCAGAGGAAACAGAGGACAGGGCTGAGAAGCCAAGATTTTGGTCGAAAAAACTAGTTTCCCTCCAATAGCAAAATTCAAAATTCTGGACGTAGATTGTAGATTGTAGGTGAATCCGCAGATCAGGGTGATGGAAGCCCAAAGCGCTGAAGCCTAGTGGCTTATTGTGCTACTCCGCGGATTCTGTTTCTAGTCAAAGAGTCCTAGCCCTTTGGTAAGGGCCAGTAGCAGTTTGGCTAGGTTTGTGCTGGGAAAAGCCCCCATGGGAGAGTGACCCGAGGAGGTGAAATCTGCGATTTGATAGATTCTGGATG
>CM019181.2:66136299-66306299 GCA_009739505.2 Apolygus lucorum | reverse complement strand
TCTGAGGGGGCAATTGCCTCCGACTTTGATTACCTTACTTCTGTCCTTTCACCGAATGGGCTCTGTGGAATGATAAATTTGACTTGCTCTCTGGTTTCAAGTTAAATTGACATATGGAAAAAATGGAGAAAAAAAAGCGACTTAGATAGCGACTTAATCTACTCCTACCTACGTGATTTTTGGCGACGTGGGCCTTACCAATTGTTTTCCCTGGGATCCGTCGTTTCACCTTTTCAGAAGTCGAATAGCAGCGACTCGATTTCCCAGGGGGAAACCTGAGATTAGGTCAGCGTTCGCGTCTCACATATATCATGATGATCATACCATTGGTCGCTGCTGAGCATGCGGGAATATCGATATCGTTCAAGTGGCGAGGAAGCATATTCTTAGTAAGGGAAACGAATTATTTACAATAGTGCTACCGTGTAAACTCTAGCTTGATTTAGGAATCGTCGATCGACTCGAAGTTTCGAAAGAGGATACTTCTTAACCCACTAGTGGGCGCTATGTCGACTATGACAATAATGGGAGCTAGCGGTACTCTGAACCGCACATACAGTTTCCATCATTTCTCACTATTTTCGGGTATTAAAATTCATGTTCAATGAATAAGATGGATAAAAAAGGTAGATTATATTATGTCAGATAATGAAAATCCGTACAATTCCTGAAAATTTCTTCAAAAACGGATGGGAAATGTAGAAGTTATGGCTGTGACAAGGAAATACACGTCTGCGCATGCACAGTGACTAATATCAGCCTGCAGGCCATTATTTTCATAGGGGACCAACTAAATCCAAATCCGCATAATCCCTGAAAATTTCATCGAAATCGGATGGAAAATGTAGAAGTTATCGGAGTTACAGGAATTCGGGACTGCATACCGCACACGCGATTCGTCACTTTCATACCTTGAATCTGATGAGTAACTAGTCTA
This sequence comes from Apolygus lucorum, assembly GCA_009739505.2. Classification (NCBI taxonomy): domain Eukaryota; kingdom Metazoa; phylum Arthropoda; class Insecta; order Hemiptera; family Miridae; genus Apolygus; species Apolygus lucorum. The sequence continues at coordinate 66,305,362 of CM019181.2, read as the reverse complement.
TGAGTAACTAGTGGCGTATACCATTTGTGTAAGGGGGTCTGCTCTAGGATTACCATTGATACTGAGCACCACATACCGTCCACTGAGGGGTTAATATCCAACGCTTATCCAGAATCGAAAGTAAGCAATTAGGCTATCTTGAGAATCTCAACAGCTCATTTAGTTGGAAACATTGGAAATTACATAATTAAATAATAATTAAACAGCTTCTCAACCCTCTTGACCACACTTATTTGGAATCATATTCCCAATGTTTCCCACTCTTTGGATGTATCTGCCTCTTTATTGCAGTTGTGGTCGTTCATTTGAGGATGAAAATAACAACAGATGGTTGACAAACACAAACTCTTGAAAACTCGGACGCACTCACCAGAGAACTCTCGTTTCCGCAATTACGTCAACTTTGATCTTGTTTGCTTTTCATTTCTGAAGGGCAAAAACATCTTTCAGAACGTTATTTACTACTCCCTCCTTTATAATGAACAACAAATAAATCTGGAAGCACTCGAAAGTGGGTGCTCATCTGTGTGTAAATAAGGCGTTACCCAAGTTTACTCGTTTCCCTCTTCGTCGTTTCAGTCCATTCAAGGGTATGTAAGTCTTCAAGGGCACTTCCTGGACTTCTGCAGTCTCCTTTCATATCAGAACGCCACCCCAAAAAGCTCGTTAGGATGTCGAAATGTCTCCCTTCATTTCCAGGATGAAGTGACTTGTAACCAGAATGTTCTCGATCTCCGAGCTTCAATTATATATTCTTTGTACAACATTTTTTTAAACGTTAATGAAGGGGGTACATTTAACAATTCAGCCAAATTATGTATTTCATTCATGCGAAAGCTCAAATTTGCAGTTACTGGATTCTACTACGGTTGCGAGGATTTAAGAAACGCTCTAAACTATTGAGTCAATCACATCTTGTTAATTAAAAATCACAATTTTCCTTTTTTTAGGAAGTTACAATTAAATGATGGACATATACTACACGTAAATGATAATTCTTTCGAACATTTCGGGTTCTCTAGTTTTCAGCTGACGGAAGCAAAGAGTTCAGCAGTATTGTTGTACTCGATTCCTAAGATTCTTCACTGATTCGCTAAAGGCGTACAAGTACGATATAAATACAGGGTGTTTCACGAAAAGGTTACACCCCCCTTCATTTCCGCGAAATACAGCGTAAAAATTTCCGATCAACGCAATTCTTCATGATTTTTTGTGAGTATCTCAGGATAAATACTTTCACAAAAGTTGCGCGCAATCGTTCGCAATTGATACTAACTTCATTTTTTCAAATGAACCCCCCCTTTTTATTACAGATTCGGAGATTCTACGTTAAAATTCATGAAAAATTCATACCCGAACCGATTTTTTTATTGCGCGCAACCTGGCTTTTTGAACGCTCTAAGTTGCGCAACTGCAGAAAAATTAGGTTTTGGAGAACCCCAAGTGTGGCACATGTTTTTCCATCATTTTTTTACGCTAAATAACATGGTGTCATCTGTTTTTCAATTTGACTGGATTTTTCCCAAATGGAGGCCAAAAATTCGGTTGTTATTAGTGAAAAAATCGCACGTTCTAAATTGTTATGAGTTTTTAGGCAATTTTATTCAGTTCAAGCATCATCGTGCTGCCAGTTTTCATTTTTAACTCCACCGTAGACGGCCCCAAGCCCGTGGTACAAAAGGTGAGAAATTAAAAAATAAACATGATTTCGACCACAAAACTGATGTTTTCGTGAAAGAAATGTTAATTTTTCCTCTTGAAATCTTGGTCTTCCTCAAAACGGATGACACCCTGTGATTCAGCGTCAAAAAATGATGCAAAAACATGTTATGGTGCGTTTGAACTTTTCTAAGAATTATTATTTTATCAAAACAGGCCGTACAAGTTTTTGAGAGCAAATGAATACTTTTATTTTTAACACCTGAAATTATAGGGTAGTAACATGATGGGAGGAAACTTGGTAAATGAATTGTCTGAAATAATAATTTAAGTCTTGAAGCCGTGAAATTTAACAATTTAGATTAAAACGTTGGGAATAAAATAAATCAATAAACTTGTAGCTCCGCCACACATGTGCCACACTAAGGGTTCTCCAAAACCTAATTTTTGCGCAATTGTGTAGTTGCGCAACTTAGAGCGTTCAAAAAGCCAGGTTGCGCGCAAAAAACAAATCAATTCGGGTATAAATTTTTCATGAAATTTGACGTAGAATCCGAATGTGTAATAAAAAAGGGGGGGTTCCATTTGAAAAAATGAACTTAGTGTCAATTGCGCGCAACTTTTTTGCGCAAAAGTAATTTTCTTGAGATCCTCACAAAAATCATGAAGAATTGCGTTGATCGGAATTTTTTACGCTGTATTTTGCGGATATGATGTGGGGTGTAACTTTTTCTTGAAACACCCTGTATAATATACATGATACATGATACATGATATTATCATGTTTCTCTACCTCCGGTATTTAGGAGCGAAAATAATTCCTTCGTCACTACCGGAGGTAGGCATTTTTTTATTCATGCAGTTGGTACCTACGAAGAATTGAATCCTCCAAGCTTCAATTTATTGCTAGTTGTTAAAACGTTGACGAACCATCATTGGCTGATTCTTGTGACATTTTTCTTAAAAAGAATAATTCTATAATAATTCCATAATTATTATGGAATGAAAACAATAAACGCGGGAGATGATTATAGAGAGAGAACAATTTTATTAGACGAAACGCGAGACAAGACTGGTAGGGAGAGGAGAGGGGTGAACAGGAAGGTATTGGAATATGGGATACAAATAGAACCTAGGAGAAGCTCTAGAAGCTAAAAACTCCAACAATTTTTAGGGCAGGAGCTGGTTCGATTTCCAATTGGTCGATCTCGCTGTAATTTAGATGGTTGCTGAAGACTCGTGCATCAACTTTGAAAAGTTCTACCGTCAGATTGCAAATACGCTCTAAACTTGCGTTTTCATTTGATAGAAAAAATTTGGTGGGTTATTTTGTGGTAATTTGAAGTCCTTGAATGGAAAAATCAACAAACGTTCGAAGTTATATTGCTCCAAATAACGGAATCATAGACGGCATTCAGGATCACCTTGTATACGAAAATAGACAACCAGGCTGACTCAGACACACTAATCACTCAAGAGTACAAATTGATCTCAAATAGACAGGCTTTTCAGATTTTACCTAACCTCCGGTGTTCTCAACATGTTTAAAATGTTGACTAAGGAAGAAGGGGAGAAAAGCAAACATGGATACTACAAATGCCTGAAGCGTCTACACAACATGTTCCGATCCTTATAGCGAGTTTACTTCAAAGAACGTCAACAAGCTGGTAGATTACGAATAAAGCGTGAAGAAACGTGAATAGGGGGAGAAAGCTGGGATCGCGTTTTTTTCGTTCCTTGCTCCCCCTTTGGCACAAGTTGGAAATACTTTTCCGGTCGTTCCTTCAGGAGAGGGTTCGTTTTGAAGGGGACAATTTCGTGCACGATGCACCGGTAAATCTATAATAGTGAATCCTGCAAGGTACAAATCAAATTTACAACACTTTTAGCACCCCCCGTATTCCACTCCCGCTGAGCTATGCCTTCAGGTGATATGAACCGAAGTATAAATAATATTTATACAAATACGAGGCTGATGTTGGAAAGTTGTTCAAGAAACCACACATTTAAGTCGGCTATCACAGTGTTGGGACATGATAGTGTAAACAACAACACAATTGAGAATTTGTTCCTGACAATAGTTATATTGATGTTTTTCGCGTGCGATCCGTGTTTACTGAAATTTTGATTCTTATCGAGAAACGGTTACGTATATGTAAATCTCAAAATCTCTTCCCTCTACATCTCTCTGTCTAATGAATGAGACCCAATAACAAACGCCCACATAGGTAATCAAAATCAGCAAATTGTTGCCCACTGTGCACAAATAAATGAAAAATTTCGTTCACTAGTCACACATGATGGTTAGCTCCTGGTAAGAGCCATTCAAAAACCTTCGTATGATGTCCATTATTTATCGCTATGACGTATTCTCTCTGGGTTGAAAGTACCCTTTCAGGCAGTCCTCTTGGTAGAAATTTAATTTTATTTAAAAAAAACGTCTGCCAAGTGGGTGTGGCACATAGCTTCCTCGTATCCATAACCCGATTACATAGATGATCCGATGCGTAGTAGTTCATCTCAAATCACCATTCTCTAAGTACCTTTCACTACCCTCATAGGGGACCATCTACACGCTAATCTGGATAATCCTAGAAAATTTCATCAAATTCGGATGAAAAATGTAAGTGAGACTACTCAAAAAATCAAAAACGTCTGCCAAGTGGGTGTGGCACATAGCTTCCTCGTATCCATTACCCGATTATATAGATGATCCGATGCATAGTAGTTAATCTCAAAACACCAATCTCTAAGCACCTTCCACTACCCTCATAGGGGACCATCTACACGCTAATCTGGACAATCCTAGAAAATTTCATCAAATTCGGATGAAAAATTAAGTGAGTAGATGTATGTGATTGGATCCAAAAAATACTTAGCCTCGGCTGGGATTCGAACCCGCGACCCCTGGGGGACAGTTGAAGTTACGGCTGTTACAAGTAATTCACGTTTGCGCATGCGCAGTCGCTTCTATCAGTCCGGGGATGATGATTTTCATAGGGGACTATCTACAACCTAATCCACATAATCCCTGAAAATTTCATCGAAATCGGGTGGAAAATGTGGAAGTTATGGCCGTTACAAGGAAATTCACGTTTGCGCATGCGCAGTGGCTACTATCAGTTCAAAGGTGATGATTTTCAAAGGGGACCATCTAAATACTAGTTTGTAACATCTCAGAAAATTTCATCGAAATCGGATGGAAAATGTAGAAGTTATGGCTGTTACAAGGAATTCACGTTGGCGCATGCGCAGTCGCTTCTATCAGTCCGGGGATGTTGATTTTCATAGGGGACCGTCTACACACCAACCCGCACAATCCCTGAAAATTTCATAGAAATCGGACAATAACTTCGTATAGTTATGCGCGTTACAAGGAATTGATGACAGACGGACAGACACACAGACACACAGACACACAGACACACAGACAGACAGACAGACAGACACGGAACCAAAATTGTTCAGAAAGGTCTAAAACGCAAAACGCGAGTGGAAGTTTTGATTTTGGAGAACTTTTCGCTTCCGAGTCTACCAAGGTAGCGGAAGCTTTGTTTTCACTTTTCAAGGTCGAAAAAAAAAAGTTCTCCAAAATCAAAATTTTCACTCGCGTTTTGCGTTTTAGACCTTTGTGAACAATTTTGGTTCAGTGTCTGTGTGTCTGTGTGTCTGTGTGTCTGTGTGTCTGTCTGTCTGTCTGTCTGTGTGTCTGTCATGAATTCCTTGTAACGCGCATAACTATACGAAGTTATTGTCCGATTTCAATGAAATTTTCAGGAACTGTGCGGGTTGGTGTGTAGACAGTCCCCTATGAAAATCATCATCGCCGGACTGATAGAAGCGACTGCGCATGCGCAAACGTGAATTCCTTGTAGCGGCCATAACTTCTACATTTTCCATCCGATTTCAATGAAATTTTCAGGGATTGTGCGGGTTGGTGTGTAAACGGTCCCCTATGACAATCATCACCTTCGGACTGATAGTAGCTACTGCGCATGCGCAAACGTGAATTTCCTTGTAACGGCCATAACTTCCACTTTTTCTACCCGATTTCGATGAAATTTTCAGGGATTATGCGGATTAGGTTGTAGACGGTCCCCTATGAAAATCATCACCTTCGGACTGATAGTAGCCACTGCTCATGCGCAAACGTGAATTTCCTTGTAACGTCCATAATTTCTACATTTTCTATCCGATTTCAATGAAAATTTCAGGGATGTTACAGAATAGTATTTAGATTGTCCCCTATGAAAATCACCACCTTCGGACTGATAGTAGCCACTGCGCATGCGCAAACGTGAATTCCTTGTAACGGCCATAACTTCTACATTTTCCATCCGATTTCAATGAAATTTTCAGGGATGTTACAGGTTAACTTGTTTTGATGTTTTGAGATTAACTACTATGCATCGGATCATCTATACAATCGGGTTATGGATACGAGGAAGCTATGTGCCACACCCACTTGGCAGACGTTTTTTTTTTCGTCCTTGAAAAGTGAAAACAAAGCTTCCGCTACCTTGGTAGACTCGGAAGCAAAATTTCTCGGTATTGAACCCGTTACCTCATGGTTGGTAGTTTGACTCGCTGCAAATGTGCTACGGGGGCCTCACAATAGACAATGTAGGATTTGAGATTCTGACGTACGCACGGCTGTTACAAGGATTTTACGTTCGCGCATGTGCATCGGCTACTATCAGTCTGGGGGTGATGATTATCATAGGGGACCATTTACAATCTAATCCGCATAATCCCTGAAAATTTCATTGAAATCGGATGGAAAATGTAGAAGTTATGGCCGTTACAAGGAAATTCACGTTTGCGCATGCGCAGTGACTACTATCAGTCCGAAGGTAATGATTTTCATAGAGGACCATCTAAATACTAATCTGTAACATCCTTGAAAATTTCATCGAAATCGGATGGAAAATGTAGAAGTTATGGCCGTTACAAGGAATTCACGTTTGCGCATGCGCAGTCGCTTCTATCAGTCCGGGGATGATGATTTTCATAGGGGACCGTCTACACACCAACCCGCACAATCCCTGAAAATTTCATCGAAATCGGACAATAACTTCGTATAGTTATGCGCGTTACAAGGAATTCATGACAGACACACGGACACACAGACAGACAGACACGGAACCAAAATTGTTCAGAAAGGTCTAAAACGCAAAACGCGAGTGAAAATTTTGATTTTGGAGAACTTTTTTTTTTTCATCCTTGAAAAGTGAAAACAAAGCTTCCGCTACCTTGGTAGACTCGGAAGCAAAAAGTCACTAGGTAGGGAAATTTCACACGAGGCACTCAACAATCAAATGTTGAATTTAAATGATGAAAATCAAATATTAAGCACCTGTAATGACACTTGTTAGAGGAGGTCCAAGTTGAGGGCCCGAGGAGCACCTGGAACAAGTTAGTAGTAGTTTCTTTACTTACAACCCCCTTCCCCTTTTCAGTATATAAGTAAACCATAGTAAATCATTACATCTACTGTACTTCCTTGACTGAGTGACAACACCGTTGAATCCATCAGCTCCACGACAAAACACCTAGACAGACTTGTAGTTCGTCCTTTAACTCATAATTCATAATAATATTATTATGTGTCTGAACTATCACTTACCTTTATCGCATGAGGGCAGACTGTCGATTACTCCAAAAGATCACCATTTATCTGAAATGAAAGGCGCTGGTTAAATAAGGATATTTGATCGATACGAGTAGGCGAAAACATCATAATCTAACTTTACTTACATAAATATTATATGCTAGCTGAAAAGCCTGCTGGAAGAAGGCAAAAACAAATCGTAGATATGATAAAAGAAATTCCTAATACCATAAAATGTCAACAACAAAATTATTTACACGTACCTAACTTATTAAATAAGAAAAAAAATGGTTGTCAAGGCCTTGAATCGAACCCGGATCCCCTACGTTTGGGCGAAATACGCGCGCGGTAGGGATTTCATGTATATAGATTATAGTCAAATGGAAACTTCATACAATAATAAAATTATTAGCGGTAATAATCGCTTTCTGGATTTGATTCAATAGCTAATATTCAGCAAAAAAATAAATTCCCCGTTGGAATCTCTGAACTCATTGTTTTATGGAGTGAGTAGGTAGTACCTAATGAATTTTGAAATATTTAACTGTTAACTCTATGACTTTTTGGTTTATTATTTTCAAATATAAACCTTTAGAATCGACAAAGAAAAAAGTTTAACCTCCCCCCCCCCTCAAAAAATCATCAGGAACGAACTACATTGTGGTCTTACCCTTTCAGATTTCAGTCAAAAATCCGCTACATACATATGTACAAGGAAAGAAAACAAAACTTTACGGCCGCGCGTTGCTCCACGCTGTCTGCCATCACACGTTTTCACCAAAACGAAAAACGTTGTTTCACTAGGAAGAATCTCAATAAACTCACAGCATCCCAACTCCGCACACTGAATCGTGAGATGTGTCCCTTTCAAACCCCCCACCTGCCAACCAGCCAATCACACCTGTCTTTCGCCTAGAGCTCGATTCCCGTTACTTTTGGGTCCCCCTCGTACATAATATGTAATTCAAAATACTTAGGGTCGGTTTATCAGTCACCAAAGTTAACGTAGGTTTACGTATCCCTCTGTTAACTTTAACGATGGGATAAATTATGGGTACTATAAAGGTGCTGTTTATCAGTGCGAAATTAACCCACTATTATTATTATTATTAACTATTACTGGCTGGTTACTATTAACTGGCTGTTAGGCCGGATAATCGATTATTTACCCAGCTTATCAAGATGGCTGTGGAAAGCTAACAACAAAATTCAACTTCCTCCACGTAAAAAATCGTTTTCGCGATGTGTTTTGCGTCGGAAAAAAGAAAAAATTAGAAGAGGAAGGAGCAATGTGTGTTGGTTTAGTGTTTTTCTTTTCTCGATCTCGGTACCTATTTCCTTCTTGGCACGGCATTACCTATTTTTTTTGTTAAAAATTGTCTGGTCATGACACGATCCCTTCCACCCTGCCACTATGTCCAGAATTTTCAAATTTGCTGACGAAATAGTTTGTACGTTAATAGGAAAGTACTCTTTTCTATTTCGAAAATTTTTGGCGTGTGGCTTTCCTGGCGACTGAACTTTCACATGCGTGCAGTCCATAGCACCTATAGCTCCAGTAAACCTGGCTTTTTTTGTTTTTTCAATAAAATTCCATCCGAAATTTCTTCCTCGGTTGCTGGCATTTTGATAAATTGGGCTGATAGTCTGGCAGTTCCCAGGGACACCTGCAAATAATTTTACATGAAGAGCTTTTACTGACGCCACAAAAGTCGCCGACAGACACCAAAATGGTTTTTTTATTCTTTTATCCAATCGAAATCTCATCAAAAAACGCAATCGTCCCTCTTCTCCAAAAGGTTCCGCATCTACCATGTAGGGTCTTCTTTCCCACTGCAGGAATTCGACAATAAACACACAACATCTTCGTCGCTGCAGTCTGAAAAAGAGTCCCACACATCCATTTTCGATTGTAGCATAATTCATTAACAATCAACAATGCAATTTGCAAAAACGAACGTTCTGGGAAACAAAAACACGAGAACTGACTCTTTAAGGTTAAAAAGCCTTGGATTAATTGAGTTACCCTCCGGTAACTTTTTATCCGGTCCTCGGACGACCAGTTAACTTTAAACTACGGGTAACGGCTATCTGGGGACTGATAAACGCGTACGATTGAGTTACCCGATGGCCGTCGGATAAATATGCGTTACCGGGGGGTAAAATGTGACTGATAAACCGGCCCTTAATATGTCTTTTCTACAGGGGAATCTTGACTGAAATTGCTAAGGTTAAGACCACAATGTAGTCCGTAGGTGTGTACCCTGATGTGTCTTGAGTGTTGCAAATAAAATACCTGCAACCTTTATTGATATTATGATCATATTATTATTGTGCACAGGATAGTTTATTCTTAATATTTGTTATTGAGCTATTATTCACCTATGCTGTTTTTGAGTTAGTAGATAGCAAGTTGTCTAAATTTATGGTTACTAGCGGTGTGTGAATTTCCTGATGATGATGATGAAGGAGCTTATTGTTGTTATCAATCGTTTTGGACAGTAAGCGTTTCCATGATTTCAGCATAATTGTAGTTTCTTGATGTTTGAAAGTTTTCAATATTTTTCTGGTTCTAAATAATAGACTCCATTACTTCTTCAAAAGAAAAGTACTTAGTAGGTTTCATTGATCGATTGTGTTATTGTTGTTGTAAATGGATATTGTTTCAGTATTTGAAATTTTTGGTACAGTTAGTGATTCCCCGTTGGTTTGTTCCATGACAGGATTGATGGCCCATCAAAATTTTGTTGTAGACATCGGTAAATTCCATCCTTGATTTCCGTCTGGGTTATTATTGAAATTATAGATGGAATAGTTTTTGTAGTGATTTTGAACAGTCTTCAATAGGTATAATCAGTTAGCGCCGTGAGGGGTTTACTTCGAATTTTTATTTTTTTAATTCCCTGATGAAGGTATATGTTGACCGAAATCCCCTTAGAACCATGTACCGATCAATTTTGACCATTCTTACCAGCATACATTATACTATTTTACTTCATAAAATAGCTTTAAGAAAAGACGTTATTCCTCATCAAACTAACTTATCTTCAGAATTTCAAATTAAATTTTCAATTTAATTTAATAACACAAGATAAATTTGATAACACAAGATTACAAAAATTTAGGGGTGGTCTGGCTGCCTCGTTCTTTCACCACTTTTCTTATGGTATTTGGTGCGCTGAATCCGAATCTGACGTCAGTTTTTTTTGTTTACGTCGGATTTTCAAGATATAGCTAGTTTTGAGATTTTTCTAGTTCTATCTTTTCTTCATTTTTTAGTGAAAACTCATCTTGCTCAAATCTCCTCAAAAAGTACTCAGACTTATAGGAAATTTCATGTAGAATCCGAATATGTACTTAGTTTTTAAGTAAAACTGTGTTATAACCCCTATTTTCCACAAAACGTATCAAAAAACACCGGTTCTCAACGTTTTTTCTTCGGGTTTTCCCTTACATTTTGCCACTTGAAAAAAAAATTAAGGCTAAAAAAAATTTTCTCGGGCCTTTACTTTGTACGGGGGACACCCCAGAATAGAATGAGACCAATCGCAGCCTCCTAAACCCATTAATATCAAAGGAATGAGCTTTTTCATGGCACTGAGATGAAAATTCACAAAAACCGTTAATTACTTTTTCGAGATAAGTATGTGCGTTCCTAAATCTGTTTTCCTCAAATGGATTTTCCTTTCTTCTACATTTTTTATGCTTGTCACCTATTAAGAGTAAGATCGAAAATAGGTACTCATAGGGGGAGTAAATCATAATTGGGAAACTCTTGTTTTGTTAAGTGATTTTAATTCAGTTTTACAAACGAAACACAATAAACTGCAGAAAAGTTGACGGTGTAAATCTGTTTCATGAAGGCTCAGATGAATCAAAAGTTGGTAAAATGTTTTGTTATTCCTTTACCTCAGAGGTTTCATCGCCGGCATCTATGTAGAGAAAACTTTGCCGCCTGAGGTAAATCTCTTTTTAAGGTCCAACAATAGTCCACCATCATGTGAACTTCCCAATACCCTTTGTACCGTTCTTCCATGGTTTTATATCTTGGTGGAACCTCTGAGGTGAAGGAATAACCACTCATTGTAACATGGACGTATAGAATCAGTTGGCGAAAAAATTATGATTCAAAGAGTTATTGAATACCAAAATATTGGCGATAATATGCGGGATAGGGTTGCAGGTATTAATGTTTATAATATTTTTATAATTTTTATAAGGTATTATAGTTTATAATATTTTGTATTTTCAACGTAGAATTTTATTTAGCGGTCCACCGTCTAGGACCTAACACGCACAATCCCTGAAAATTTCATCAAAATCGGACCACAGGTTAGTATAGTTTTGCCCGGGACAAGGATTGACCACAGACAGACCGACAGACAGACAGACAGACAGACACGGAACCAAAATTGTTCGGGAAGCTCTAAAACGCAAAAAGCAAGTGGAAATTTTGATTTTGGAGGACATTTTTTTCACTTCTTTCACGAATACAAAGCTTCCCTACCTTCGGTAGTGAGGAAGCAACACAAAGCTAATAATGTAATAGATCATTCTCAGCTACTGCGGTAGAAATCCCCCATGAAGTATTCCAGTCAGCCACAGTGAACGTATCTTAATGATCTTCATTACGAAATGAAAAACCTTTATTTTGTTTCTGAAAATTTTTAATTTGACTCGTAAAAGCTTCACTTAAAAAAGTGAGCTCAATTAAGAGCAAAAATGTTTGTTTCATTACTTATTCAGGGACACGTAGTGACAGTATATAGCGAAGTCTCGCAGTAACGTATTTGTTTGGAGAACGTTTTATGTGGCTTTTGGAGGTATTTTTTCTAGATTGACAAGTAAGAGTTGTTCGTCAAATGTATAGAAATGATCAACATCGGGTATTATATTTCTGCTCATGCAATGAGTGAAATTCGAAGAAATTGTCAATCAACTATTAGGACTCTTGCAAAGCAAATTAATTGGATAAGGCAGGTGAAATACGAAACTGGCTTCTTGGGAATAACTAAATGATCAGTTGGAACCCGGTTGAAGATGATTGGAAGATTGATCCTCTGGGTGGCATCTACTTTGACATGCGTTGTTGGTGTTGATTGGTGTGGGAAACCGTTGCAATGTACCCACCAAATCAACACAATGTGTTTATTCAGGCATCAAACGAATACGGAAAATTTTCAACGGATACAGAGCATTATAAATCCAGGAGTGAGAATGCATGTATTGGCCTTCCACAACCGGATTCGAGAAAAGGTAAATTGTGCTGATACGAAAGGGTTTTCGGAGCAGGTTCAATTACATTCATTTCACACATGAGAGAAATATTCGAACGAGTCAGACAAATAAGCCTACAATACAATTTGCGGTTATAAGACAAAATATTTTATTCAAAAGGATCAAAACAGCAGATATTGAAGTACATTCCTTCACCTCTTCAGCTCATCAGTCACGTTCAGTCTATCTGTTGGAGAAGTGCGATTTCTTTAGGTTCTTTTTGGATTATTTCTCAACTAGAGTTGACCATTAAAATTCTGGTTTGTTTGGAATTCTGGTATTATTTCAAATTTCTGCTACCAGAGAATTTTTAGTGAGTCTTGATTGATCGTAAAAGAGTACGACACGGACAGTTTTATCCCCACTGGATGCAGTTACGAGTATTTTAGTCCATTACATGACTTCTGAAATTTTCATTTCGTTTGGGTTGAGGGTGTTGAATAAAATTTATTCAATATTTAATATTGGTTTTGATACTCCTGACGCATCCTTTATCTATTATGGCGTAAACCTCTCTTCTTCCATTTATACAATCTGCCTTTCTGTCTCAAAGTCTAGTCTCAAAAGAGTGTACAGGACGCTAGGGACTAACAGCAAGTGTTATGATCGACCCAACAAACAATTATCAGTCAACTGATTGGGTCCTCGGAAACAAACGAGTCTTTTGCCAAGCTTTTGGTGAATTTATCAAAATGAGTTTGGGCGTTTTCAAAATTTTAAAATTCATTTTTGAACCCTTAGAAGTGACCTACATCAACCAAAATCTTCGGGGTACAACTAGACCCCAAATGGAGCCTACATAAGAAATTTCATCAAAATCGGTCAATGCTAAGTGGGGAAAGTGACGCGTACGGCGGACGGACCGCCTAATGTTTATTCGATTTTTGGATTCTACGTACCTTGAAACGTAAACTATCAAATTTTGAGGGGGTGCTAAAAAATTTTTTTCTTGGTCGATTCCAAAATTTGGCCGTCCGTCGCCGTCCACCGTACGCCGTACGCGGCACTTGTGCCCCGAAGATTTTGATTGATGTAGGTCCCTTCTAAGGGTTGAAAAATGAATTTTTAAATTTTTAAAACGCCCTAGCTCAAAAAATTTTGATATAAAGGTTTTTTTCCCATCAATTTAAGATAGTGAAGAATTTTTGAATTTTTTTAAGACCACGTGGAGCCCTGTGGACAAACCGTTCGCTCCCGACGAGAATTTAAGGGTTGGACGTATGATAAATCAGAAACACGAGTGTGAATCGCAAAAGAGGACTAATCTCCGTACAAATTTTATCTGACCGAAATGCTATCGATTTTTTCTTCATGTTGGATGGTTGGTGGCTTTGCAGACGAGTGATCTACATAGGAAAATTATAAACCATTGTGTAATAATTTGCAGCGTATTTTTCAACCAAATCGACGTTTTGACGAGAGGATTCGAAGTAGGAGGGAGGGTGCGAGGAGTCGCGACGGAGGGGACCCCGGAAACCTCCCGTCAAACCGTCGATTTCATTTAAAAAAAAAAAAAACACTTTTTTTCGCGTTCAAACACGGATTTCTCCCTCAAATTCGATTGTAAGATATTTTTTTATTATACTGCTGGAAACATGATTTTGAGGATTTTTTTCTGAAAACCGCATCGAATTTACTCACAAGAAATGGGTGAAAATCTCTTGAGAATTCGGAAAAAAATTGAAAATTGCAAAGTTTTAAGTTTGGACTAGAAATAATCTAACTAGATGCGAGATAAAAAATATGTGCTGTAACTCATCTGATGGGAAATTTAACACTCTTTTCAACGGTATAATTAGATTTTAATTTCCACGGAAAATAAGGGCGCTATAGTAGTTTTAGTGAGCAAGGTTCAACATACGAAAAAATCTTTAAATTTGAGAAACAAGGGGTTAGAAGAAAATTGCTAGGAGACATTCTTTGTTCTAGAATTGACCCCTGAAGTTTGGCCGTATCTTTCTCTGACACCCTTAATAGGGCATTATTTTTAAAACGCATCGCACTCTGTATAAATACTCCAACTGATTGGGAATGGGCTCCACAGGAATTATCATTTTCTTCTTTGACGAGCATTATTTAAATTTATTACCTTCTTCAGGGGCCGAATTGAGTTTTACTCAGTTTTACTTCAAGCCCTGAAGAAGGTAATACATTTACCGAAAGCTTGGCAAAGAAGGAGATAATTCCAGAGGACCCCATTTCCAATCAGTTGACGTAGTGTTCTTTGTTGGGTCGATCAACAAATTTGCTCTTTCTGTGTAACTAGAGAACTAATAAATTATTTATCATTTCCAGGTTGCAATCGGGGATTTAGAAGGGTTCGATTCAGCCTCCGACATGCGGCAGTTGACGTGGTCCCCCACCCTAGAAGAATCTGCTACACTTTGGGCAGAACAATGCAGAGGGAACGAGAGTGACAATTGTCGTAAAATTCCACAATTCCCTAACGTGGGGCAAAATGTGTGGACGAAGTGCTCGCCTTCGACGTATCCGGAGCTTCCAACAATTCTCGATGAACTCTTTAGCTCTAAAGAGGGTGTAACGAGTGAAATGATCAAAGTGTACGAGAAAGACATGAAAATTGATCATAAGTCGCATAGACTGTTTACTCAGATCATTTGGGCGAATACTTATCGCTTGGGGTGCGGAGTTGTGACGTACGAATCCGTTAACAAGACGCCTATTATATTGTGTACGGCATTTGTCTGCAACTACGCCCCAGCAGGTACAACCAAAAAATAAATGTGGAGGTTTGGAATCGACATGAAACAGATTTTGCACCCTCACCATCGTAGCGAGCTGTAGGAAAAAAACGCCGAAAATGATTACACAAAGGTTTACTATCTTCTACATAGATCTCTCGTCTGCACAGAACACTGCTTTGCCATTGTTACCACCAACCAACATGAAGAAAAACAACGATTTCGGTCAGCTAAAATTTTAACGGAGATTAGGCCTCTTATGCGATTCACACTCGTGTTTCTGATTTATCATGAGTTCAACTCTCATGTTCTCATAGGGAACGAAAGGTTTGTCCTACACTGCCGTGCTAAGCCAGAAAGTCGTATCTTGACTCCACCCAACTTTCGAGAAAACAACCTAATAGGTTTCGTGGCGAAATAATTCTTTCGCGAGATTAATTTTCCTCCTTTTACCACAAGTATAGGTTTTTCTTAAAAGAAATCAGTAGCCGAATCGATTTCTGGAGTCAAATTTAAACATTTTTGAGTGTAAATTGTTAAAAACCGACGATTCGAGATTACGCTCCCGTAAACCCGAAGTTACGACTATTCTGTTCATTTTAATTCTTGAAACAGTATTTCATTTTTAATTAACACTTTAATTCAAGAATCCGTTTCACATTGATTATTTTGCCATCCTACTTGGCTCAAAGTCAATCGCATTTCATATCTCTGTTCAGAGTGTAAGAAAAAACTGCTGAATCAATAGAAATAAACGTTTATTCACTTAGAGTATAAACGTAGTAACCACTTAATGTTGAGTTTTCAGAGGCAAAAAGTCGTATCATGCCGATTTAATGCAAGACGTCGTATCGCCGAAATAGGTAGACTCCCGTATCAGTGTCAAGATACGAGTTTTCTTCTTCTGAATCGCTCTGATACGACTAGCTTCGTAGCAAAATCAAGTTAACACGCCTTGACGCGAAAGTCGGGAGGCTTGTTTGAAGCATTTCTAATTGAGATACGACTCTAAAACTCCGAAAATCGATAGAAATCGACCCCCAAAACCCCCGGGTACCAATAACTCAATTTGGTCAAATTTTCACGTTACGACTTTCTGCCTTAGCACGGCATTACAGGGCTCCGCGTGGTCTCGAAAAATTCCAAAAATTCAATACTATCTTAAATTGATGGAAAAACCATACCTTTGTATCAAAATTTTATGAGTTAAGGCGTTTTCAAAATTTCATCCCTTATTTTTCATTACGAATTCAAGAAATCAAAATTGAGTCTTGAAGACAAGAACCATTGTGTGTAGGTGAGAGGGGGGGGGGGAGGTACGAATACGGATATTGAATCTCTTTACACGAAAAAATATAGGATCTAGGATATGTGATGGAAATAATCTCACTCCGATTAATGGATTATCTATCTGAATACCGGTTTGAGCAGGAAAGAACTTCGTGCTGCAACCCTTTCCTAATCTGCAATCATGGCCCTTTTTTCATGATCCCACATCATTTATATTGATAAAATATCCTAATGTGATCTTTACATCCATCAGGAAATGTGGTAAATAAGCCCGTCTACTTGCCTGGCACACCTGGGAGGAACTGCCCCGACCTAACAGCCGTGCGAAAGAGCATCCTCACTGGGAGGCCTTATTCTGTGTATCCAAGCCTCTGTGCATTTCCGTCCGACCCGAAGACTGAATTTGTTATCCTTAGAAACGCTCAGTTTACCATAACTACAGATACCACCATCTTTTGGCTGATGACTGCAACATTCATTAAAACGTTATTATTGATTTACACGAGAATATACTCGTCACCCGTCGTGATACATATAAATAACACTACATCCAAATACATCATTACCCACGGACTGGTTGTAGCGACTACGCATGCGCAAACGTGAATTCCTTCTAACAACCATAGCTTCTACTTTTCCATTCGATTTCGATAAAACTATCAGAAATCATGCAGATTGAAGTGTGAATGGTCTTCTATAAAAATCATCACCTCCGAACTGATAGTAGTCACTGCGCATGCGCAAACTTGCATTTCCTAGCTATTTTTGTTCTTGAATTTATGGCGTGCCCCCTGCGTCTTTCTGGGGAGTTAAAAAAAAAAAATAATAATGAATAGAATAGAATAAGAGTTTATTGACGGTATTTACATCTAGAATGGCATACCTACGAAAAATGAGTGAATTTCCTTCTGCCCACCAACCTAATAAGTTCGTAAGAACTTGTGGCGGCTGGTGGAGCAGATCTCAAACAAACAGTTAGCAACTGCAATGTTCAAAAAACTGTCCCAAAACGGAAACTCTATACATTAATGAAATTCCTTTATCTTGGTCAGTATTTGTCTCTTAAAACTCACAAGACAACTCGACATGTCAGGAATAATCTTACGAGCGTAAAGAAACTGTAAAACTTTATAATAAGAAGACCGCCGTCTCCAGAGCTCCGTGGTTCTCAAGAAAAACTTTTTCGAGACCCGAAATTGTACAATAATTGTACAATTTCTTATCCTCACTAATTATTAGTGAGGATAAGAATCGGTCAGGGCATGATAAACCGTTCCTTAAACATGGTAGTGGTCAAGGACACCCCAAACTGCGACCATTGCCCAGAGGTGGAGGATGAAAGTCACATTGATTTGCTATTGATTTGCCCATTTTATGAGGAGGAACGACGCGAATGGATTCGGACTCTGGAGAATCGAGGAATCTGGGAACTGCTGAAGATGTCAACCAACAGAGAGCTGAAAGTGATGCTGAAAATGGCCAGAGGCGCTGGGATACAATGGGGGGTGCGCCTTGAATTTTTTTCAGATTTTTAATCGAAAGTAGACTACATCCTGAGAATTTTGGCACCAACCGCGACTTTCTAGCGTGAGTAGATCTGTTTCTATGATTTTTCAAACTTTCGACCATTTATGACGTCACGCGCCCCTCTCGCCTGGGCGGGACCCCTCAGCCCACAGTGACGTCATAAACGGTCGAAACTTTAGAAATTCATAGGAAAAGATTTACACACGCTAGAAGGTCGCGGTTGGTACCAAAATTCTCAGAATGAGGTTTACCTTAGAATAAAAATAACAACAAACAGTTTTTCCTACCCAGGCGCACACCCTATTCTAAAATAATCAGTGAACAATTCAACAAAAAGTTATTAGAAATCCACTTATTCTTTCTTATTTAAAGTACTGTACTAAAGTTGTATGAGGTAATACCATGTGGCTATATGGGTTAAAAAAAACCCACTGTCAATAATTTTAAAAAAATTTAAAAAAAAAACCTAGGCAGCTGAATATTTGATGACGCGGCATTGCGTGTATGGGAGACACAGCCTCTATGTTCAGGCAGAATACCAGTTTTAAAGATTATTGTTCTTATTTCAATCGTGCTTGCTGGTCTATAAATAATGTAAGACAATTATTGTCTTACATTGAGCAGATCAAGTTCATGATGAAGCAGCACAGTGGGGTATCGTGAACTCTTCCGAAGGGCTATCTTAAGTATGATATTATGTGTAACTTGCAAGGATCTTAGTCTAGTCTTGCCCGCACTCCCCCATACAACAACACCGTACTTCAATAAAGAAAAACGCTGCAAATTATTACACAATGGTTTATTATTTTTATATAGATCACTCGTTTGCAAAGCCACCAACCATCAAACATGAAGAAAAAAATTGATCGCATTTCGGTCGGCTAACACTTGAAAGGCGATTAGGCCACTTTTGCGATTCACACTCGTGTTTCTGACTTATCGTACGTCCAAACTTTAAATTCTCGTAGTGAGCGAACGGTTTGACCTACAGAGCTCCGCGTGGTCTCAAAAAATTCTAAAAATTCTACAGAATCTTAAATTGAAGGAAAAACAATACCTTTATATCAAAATTTTTGAGTTAGGGCGTTTTCAAAATTTCAAAATTCATTTTGGAACCCTTAGAAGTGACCTACATCAACCAAAATCTTCGGGGCACAATTAGGCCCCAAATAGAGCCTACATACCAAATTTCATCAAAATCGGTCAATGCTAAGGGGCAAAAGTGCCGCGTACGGCGGACGGCGGACGGCGGACGGCGTACGGCGTACGGCGGACGGACGGCCAAATTTTTATTCGATTTTTGGATTCTACATACCTTGAAACGTAAACCATCAAATTTTGAGGGGGTGTTAAAATTTTTTTTTTTCTTGGTCGATTCCAAAGGTTCATTATTGAAAATAATAAACCAAAACTGAGCCGAAATAAATGGTTCTCAACTGCACAAAGGACAGGAAATTTCGGGATACCTTAAAAACGTAAAATAATTTTCTCAATTTAGAAACCAAACCATCAATATGAAAAGTGGATTTAAGGTTACGATCAAATATGACTCCCAGGTATTTAAAATTTTCAGCCAATGGTAGGAAATTACAAGAACATGGTTTGGAATTGTTAAAACAAGTGATGAAAAGCCACCCCAGAATTACTAGGGGAATCACGGTCAGAAAAATAAAACCGAATTAGCGAGGTTTTATCTACGTTGAGAGCCAAAGAATTTTTATCCATCCAGGTCTTGACAAGAAATAAATTGTTAAATAGTAGCCATAACTCATACATTTCTCATCCGATTTCGTTGAATTTTTGGAAAATTATATGGATTGGGGTGTAGATGGTCCCCTATGAAAATCATCGCTCCAGGATCGATAATAGCCAGTGCGCATGCGCAAACTTGAATTTCCTTGTAACAGTCATATTTTCTCCCCGAATTCGATGAAATTAGAGATTGATGCGGGTTGTCTTCAAGACGGTCCCCTGTTACGGTAGTGCAAGGTACATATAGATTGATGTTTGAGATAAGCTACATATCATTGGATCATCTATACAATCGGGTCATGAATACGAGGAAGCTATGTGCCTCACCCACTTGGCAGTCTTATTTTTTTAAATTTGATGTCTCGGGCGAAACAGTCAAAACTAGGTACTCACTCGTTCAATTTACAGAAATTGAGGAGTGATCTTCACGTGACCAAAATTATTCAGTATGCATGTTAAGGGGGTCTCAGTCGGTAGCCGTTCGTTCCTCGTTCTGAGTTAGTGTTTCCCTAAATTACAGGCGCTAAAACTTTAAAAATTGTACCTAAATTTGATCAAAATATTATTATGTTCTCGTACCTAAAATCATCAAAATCAAACAATAATTGCCAGAGAAAAATGAGAAAATCCGTTTATTTTGTTAGAGTTTTTCCATTTTTTGCCAACAATATGGGGAGCTTGATTCCAAAAGGTACTATATCCATTTGGCTCAAACGCGAAAAACCATAGTGACCTGAAAATCGTGATATAAACCAATGATGTTATTTTTTCATATATTTCTAAATTATAATATATATTTTCGGAAAAAAATAAATAAATTCGTTCAGAGTTTAAAATAATTTTGAATGAGATTTGAAATATCAGATTTATGGATACCTATAGTACTTTTTGAAATAAAACGTAGCGTTTAGTACTTGTTGGAATCAAACGAAGTGGATATAGTCCTTTTTGAAATCAAACGAAGCGGATGTAGTATTTTTTGAAAACAAACGGAGTGGATAAAGTACTTTTTGAAACAAAGTGGATAAGAGACATCCATTGTGCTGGATATAAGTATAGCACCTTTTGAAATTAAACAGAATATTAACCCTCGATTGTC
The DNA here is from genome assembly GCA_009739505.2 of Apolygus lucorum. NCBI lineage: Eukaryota > Metazoa > Arthropoda > Insecta > Hemiptera > Miridae > Apolygus > Apolygus lucorum. The sequence continues at coordinate 66,284,445 of CM019181.2, read as the reverse complement.
AAGGGAGTACATTATTTTTTGCTCCAAAACAATGGCATTTTTGTGAAGAACTACCCCCCTAAAACTCTGAGAAAGTGCTAACTCAATGTCGATAAAAATGGTCGTTGGTACCTTTCGGAATCAAACTCCTCAATTTATTATTGTTTGATTTTGATGAGTCCAGCGACAATCTCTCAGTTTTTCAAGTCCCTAGACTCCTAGACTAATGAATTTCGAAAATCCTTCAAAATTTCAAATCAAGGTCAACTTTCAATGTTTGAGCGCCTGTAATTTCGGGAAATACTAACTCGGAACGAGGAACAAAAGGCGACCAACTGAGACTCCTATAAAGCAAAAGGCTAAAGGATCAGCAAGTACTTACCGAGACAGGGTTTCAGCGTATTATAATAAATTATTTGAATGATGATTGCTCTACCCTTTGTAAGTGTATCTCTTGAATGTCGAAAAGTTGGCTGGCGGGGGGGGGGGGGGGGGGCAGGTAGGTCGAGATATCTTCACTGTAGGCGTTATTCTGTGACAGCTTTCGTTTGCGAATATCAGCGTAAGTCTACCATGCTTCCTATTGGCTGGGGCGTTAGTGATTATCCAGTTAACTCTCATTCCGGAAATTTCTCAATGGCAAGGTTAAGTATCAATTATTGTGGATTCCTGAATTAGGAATAAAATTTGGAACTTTAAAATGCTCTCCTGTAAAATTCCATTTTAGAATTTTTTTTTTCCAAAATGTTCGTAACAACAAACGATAGGTCAAGTTCGTTAACCAGCAATTTTGGACAATCCAAATTGGTCCGAAATTCGAAATAAGTCCAGAAAAATGGGTTTTTCCCGTTTGTGTGGTTATAACCTTCAAAATCATGGTAATATATGGTATATTCGGATTTAGCACTAAATTTCTGATATTACTGTTTTTTTTTCAAGAATGAAAATTGTCCAAAATTAAGGAGAGTATGTATCTATTTATATACGTAATGAATACGTGCGTATATTTGTTGTACCCAGAAATGCAATAGCCGTGTAGAGACGAGTAGAACATGAACATGGACTCTTAACATCTTCAAAGCATACCCGGTGCATAGAGTATGTTGGTATGCTATACTAAAAATCGAAAAACCAAGAATCGTGTAAAAAAAAAAACTTTCTAAAAGAAATTGCAACACTATTGTTCCTTTTCTTAACCACACCTTCAACTGAAAGATTTCTTTGAAAATTCGCTCATTAATTCATGCTGCATGAATGGATTTTTTTTTGTACTTCTTACCCACCCCCCAGTTACTTCCATTGTATATAGCATTAAATTCTAGGCTAGTTTCTTGAAAAACCTTCACCCAATCAACTAATATTTGATCGACTAATATTCGATCGATCAAACGCAGAAAAAAAGTATTGCGTTCTCAGACATCAATTTCATTACTAATTTGGCTATTTATGATGGGAATCCGGAACGTGCATTTGTGGAAATCGGGAGTTCTAGAGTTTTCGGGAATAAGAAGCTCCTGCTGATGCAACGTCGAAGTATTGCGATATTTCCGAGACTGTACGAGGACGTAAAAAGCGTTGATTATGGATACGAATAATATCGTAGTCCGTCGAGGAGAATCAGCGCGATTCGGATCGTCAGGTATCGGAATGTCAGCCGGTAGATCGATCAGCCGAGCACACAAGTCCGGGTATACCGTGGGTATCTTGCTGGGATCCCTGATGAGCCAACCTATAGGACATTTCTTCTGAGCGGGTGGAGGAGGGTGGTTCTTCTCCAACTTTATATAAAGCTCTTTTCCAACGACGTTGCCTTCTGGAGCGTAGTTGCAGACGACTACGGCCCACTTCTCGACTAGATCGGCCTCATCAGGCTGGGAGGAAGCAGGTTTCTTGTACGTCACGTAGCCACACCCAATCTTGTACGTTTCGCCCCAAATCATTTGAGTGAACAGACCCCATGGTCTTGCCTTGTTATCTTCTGTGTAGTTTAGTGGAAATTTGGAAAAGTATTTCACTTGAGCCTAGAAAAAATCGAAATGAAACATTATGAATATGTTCAAATACCGAGGATTGCATGGCAGAAGTGACCAAGTGACAAAACATTTTTTTTTTTCAACAGTGCGTTTCAAAGATTCTGTACCTACTTCTCTTTTTTGAGCTGGCTGCCTTCATCCTAAGTGCATGTAAACACCACACCGTAACTCCGGGTCTCACTCCGGAGTCTCGCTACGCGAAACTTAGTAGATTTAACTACAACGGATCTAAACGGACTAACTATGGCTGGACAGCACCCAAACTGCTAAACCACACCCAAATGGCTTTGAATGTAAAACGTGTATAGGAGAGTGTTTTATGTAAGGTGCATGGAGGGGGTTGTATGGAAAAGAGTACTCAATCCACATTGTAGATACATATTGGATGGGTTATAAACAAGGTGATTTTGCAAGATGTTCGGCTACGTTTTTGAAGCTGATCTCTATTTGGGCTCCAAATCCCTATGAAGTTCTGGAAAGCGGAGTTTTTCAGTTTCGGAGTTCACCATCTATCATGGTTGTATTATATACCTGAAAATATTTGAGAGCATCGTTGGGTAACGGATGAATCAGCTCCGACCAGTTATGCCACACGCTCTGGTAAGGATTCGCCCAATCGAGAGTCCTGCGGCACTTGTCTCTCCCCCACTGGCACTGGAAGGCCCATCGTGTGGCTACATGTTCGAGGGCATAGTCCCAACTGAGCTGCTTCATGTTGCCCGCTTTAGGCCAGGCCTCCGAACTGTTCGGCGGCTTGAAGAGCCCCAGGGCCACCTGTTGTCTGAAGTTGTTGTGCGTTGACAATATCAACAGCCTGAATGCTGCATTCATCGAGTTTTCCATGGACTTACATCTATATTTGTCCTTCTCTTGCCTGAATGTGCACATCGTGTTGAACTCCTTTCCGCACTTATATTTGGAGGTACAGTAGTTCTCTCCCGTGTATACAGGTGAAATAGCGATAAATACAATCATCAAACGGAATTTCTTATGTAAGAATAACGACCACATTTGGCCTACTCAACAATTTCTAAGAAGTGTTTAACAATATTTCCGTTTATTGTTGACAAACTGTTTTCTAGCTCTAGGACAATGGACAACCGTCGCTGTGATATAAAACATGAGTTATCTATATCCACCACAGGTAATTTAGGTACACCCATTATTTGAAAAAGAAGATTCGAAATTCAATCGCCTAATATTAGAAAACGTCTGTCGAGTGGGTGTGGCACACAGCTTCTTCGTATCCATAATCCGGTTGTACAGATGATCCGATGCATAGTAGTTAATCTCAAAACATCAATCTCTAAGTTCCTTGCACTACCTTCATAGGAGACTCTACACTTCAACCCGCACAATCTCTGAATATTGTTGGAAAACGTAGAAGTTATAGCTGTTACAAGGATTTGACCTTTGCGCATGCGCACAAAATAATTTCAATTTGGGGGCCACGATTTTCATAGGACTCCATCTCTACACCAATTCGCATAATTCCTGAAAATTGCATTGAAAACAGATGGGAAATGTAGAAGTTATGACTGTAACAAGGAAATACAAGTTTTCGCATGCACAGTGGTTACTATCAGCCCTGGGGTAATGATTTTCATAGGGGACCGTCTACACGCCAGCACACATAAGCTAATCCTAAAAATGTCATCGAAATTGTATGAGAATTGTAGAAGTTATGGCTGTGGAAGGAATTCATGACAGACAAACAGACAGACACGGGACCAAATTTGTTCATTAAGTTTTGAAACGTAAAACGCGAGAAGAAATTTTGATTTTCGGAGAACATTTTTTTTTTCAAACTTGAAAAGTGAAAACAAAGCTTCCGCTACCGTGGTAGACTCGGAAGCAATAGGGTTAATACGCATATTGTTCGAAGTATAAACAATCAGTCGGTTTTGTGGAAATCATAGTGTAAGCCTTACGGCCCCATGCTTGATGGCAGCTGAATTTACTTTAGCCAACAAGCGGTTAAGGGCGTTTGGGGGTCGTGTTCATTGGTAAAAACCAGCGAACACAAGCACCAAACTTTTGCACACGAGTTCGGGGGGTTTGATTTGAAATTTAGCTAGCTGAAAACAAAATATCGAAACACACTTTAAATTTAGAATGGTAGCGAAATGTAATTACCTGTGGCGACTAGCGTGGCGACGTTGGCGACTTCGTGGCGATCGTCGTACTGAAAAGTTGAAAGCCTGAAGGGCGAAAAAGGTATCAAGAGGTACACAGGTGTGTCCTTGCCTGAGGGGCTTACTATTGTCCTGAAAGGACCTAATAACGAATTTGAGGTGTGGCGACCAGGTATACTCGAAGAAATACTACAGAGATACAACTAGCAGGTAGGTTTATTAAGCAATAGGAACAAGCAAATGACTTCCCACGAGGTGTGGCGGTTAGAGCTGAAGGCTGGTAACAAATGTTTATGAACACAAATAGTTTTATCCTTTTCAACAATACACAAGAGTAATCCAATCGTTTATCAGTTATCAAAGCCATTTTCAGATCCAATAGTTCAGGTAAGAATTTAGTACATAAGTTTGACTCGAAATGTTCTAGGTTAAGTTCGTGTGGCGATAGATTATAAATGTTCAGAATGTTTCTAACTGCAATGTTCTTTGTCTCTCTTACTTCTACACAACTTGTCATAAATTATTGGCCAATCAATTTATGTATATTGTTACAACACTCACGGTTCGGGCCCGAAGGTATCCTCAAGGTGGTGTGGCGATGAGAAGATGGTCGTGGCAATCGCTGTCCAGTGGGTCTTGACGATCGTGGCGACTGAGGGGGGGGGGGGGGTACGGGAGGAAGATTCACCAGTGATGGGGCGGACTCACTGTCAACTGGTTTAGAGCGCTCTTGGACGGGGAATGACGTATCCTCTGTTGGCTTGGAGCTCAGGTGGATCCTCCCCCCTCCGCCCCACCTGGTGGTGTTGGTGGGGACGGCTGGTAGAGTGGGGGAGAGACCGTTGGGTCCCTTCCAGCCGAGGGGGGAGGGACGCGCAGAGTGGCGTTTGGCGTCGGTTGTTGCTTCTTTCCACCTGAGCTCTGACGTCACCTACGAGACTGGCCGAAGGGGGCTAGAGGTGCCCAGCCCCGTTTCACTAGGAAGTTGACCCAGAGAGCGGGAGCTCACAATAGAATAGAAAATTACTTGTAAAATCTTAGAACATGGTACTCATACTCAATAGTGAACATGCTTTCTTGACTGGCCATACTCCTCTTCCATACCAGCAGGCAGTCAAGACATATATCAATTATATATATATCAATTACATCAATTATATCAATTGTTGGCTTTTTAGTTTGAATAAGACGCAATACCACATCAGCTGACTTCTACCTCTTCAACACCCCTTCCACTTGTTATAAAGTGAATACCGTCTTGCCTTTATGAATAATAATTATACGGAATTATCCAATGAACCGTGATCCCATTATCCACCTTTTAACCTTCTACAATGTTTAGTGGAGTGTTTTTCTCTCTCTGAAAAAAACCCCTACAATGTTCCCTACCTATCTTTAAAAAATTCTCTACACCGTTCAGGTAGGCGTTCTTACAATGAACGTGTTCGGTGGCAGAGAGCAAATGAACAAGTCAATTGTACTTTTTGATTAATTCTGATTAATTCCATTTAATTCCATTAACTGATTAATTCCATCAATCATAACTACACAAATGTATCCAAGGGAACTAAACGTTTCCTACTCACATTTTGCATACACATTTATAATAGATAGATTTCTCCGCGTATTTAGACAAATTTTTCAATTCAAAACGGATCTTATTTTAACGGTATTTTGCATGGTTTTTAGCTATCATTTGTCTCTTCAGGCGATCAGCAATAATGCCACGATATTCGACTATTGGTGTTCTGAAGAGGCTTCTTGTATAATCAGAAACAAATCGATCCGAAACACTGCGTGCATGGCAAAAAATCAGTCTCAGAACAACTGCCGTGGAAATGCCACACTTGTCACAACTCCGGAAGACAGATACATCTTGCTTGCTCTCCACAACACTTTCAGGAATCATTTAGGTGGGTCTCTAAGAATGAAATCTCGCCCTACATCTAGAGCGAGGATCGAATTCAAATTTTACACTTTTTCTTCCATACTTTACCCTAATTGGACCATGGTGTCACTAGTGTCGCCGAAAACATCTCATGAACTCCACAGAAGTCCCAAAAAAGTCACTGGAGTAAATAAAATCAAATTGCAACTTTAAATTTAACAAGCGGCAGAATTTTTTGTGGGCTATTACAAGTCTCAAAATAGAGTAATGAAAAAAAATTCCAAGGAAATCGATGATAAAATGTTCAAAATGTTTGTCATAATATAATTTTTTGAAAAAAAATGGTTCAAAAATGTCAGCTTTGTTCATTAATTTTGTTATTGCAATTTAAATCTTGTCCGGGTTAACATAACAACCTCAGGTATGCGGATGACACCGTGCTCATTGCATCAAATATCGAAGACCTGCAAGCTTTAGTCAACAACGTCAATAAAAGATGCATCGACATGGGTCTCGCTTTAAACCTGACAAAAACAAAGTGGATGATTATATATCTAAAAGGAACGTGTCAGGACAGCGCTTGATTGTTGATAGCAAGCATGTAACCCGAGTCTCAACCTTCGAATACCCAGGCACAATTGTTCTGAAGAGGGCAATGTTACTGAAATTCGAGGTCTGTGTTTAGCGGCATGAGCAAGGTGTTGGCTAGTAGACAACTACGACTTGATTTGAGAGTCCGCATCTCCGCTGCTATGTGTTCTCTGTCTTGCTGTATGGCGTGGAGACAAGGACGCTTACGGGTGCTCTTAGCCGCAAAATTGAGGCCTTTGAAATGTGGGCCTATAGAAGAATTTTGAAGGTACCATGGGTTGATCGAGTGACCAATGCAGCAATCCTCCAGAGAATGAATAAAGAGTGAGAAGTTTTGAACTGCGTAAATCGACAAAACTTCAGTATTTTGGCCACCTAATTAGGAATGAGAAATACCTCTAGCTGCAGAATATGTTACAGGGACGCATAAAAGGGAGGCGGGAGCCTGGTCGCACAAGGGTTTCATGGCTGAATAACCTTCGCCAGTGGTTTTGCGAGACCACCACATCTTTATTTACAAAGACCGCAGATAAAATAAAGATTTCGTTGATGATCGCCAACGTTCGTCACGGACAGAGCACCTAAAGAAGAATTTAAATCTTGGGACAGCTGTGGAATTCCCAAGTAGTTTTCGGTGACACTAGTGACACCATGGTCCAATTAGGGTTAAGAAAGATACTAGCCACTCATTCCAACATGATATCCCCAATTGAAATCCAAATTACCTGTGATAGAAGTGTAATGAATATTACGCCACTTGACGTCCTCATTGGAAAACACTTTGAGAAGGAACTCATGTGGACAACATGAGCATCGTAATTCTCAGCATACTTTTCAGTTGGTAAATGTCAATATTTTTAAACTACGGAAAACTTCATTCAGAGCTTTGAATATCAATATTTTCCGAACTCAAATTCACAGCCGCTGGTGGAGTTGAGAACTGGCCGAGTGCGTCGAACATGAGGCAAATGACCTGGGACGATCACATGGAACTTGTAGCCTCAAGATGGGCATTACAGTGCGTCAGAGGCCATGATCTCTGCAGGTCAGAAACAATAAATTTATTGTATTTCAAAAAATTTCATTCATGCAGCATGAGTTAATGAGCGAATTTTCAAAAACATCTTTGACACTAGGCTATAGCATTTTTGGGTACAACGAATTTACACAGGTTTTCATTTTATATATGTATTGTTCATATTATATAATACAGTAGAACTCCAATTATCCGAATTAATGGGGACCAGAATCCATTCGGATAATCAAATATTCGGATAATCGGAGTTTTTTTTTTTAAATTGCCATTAGAGAGAAAAAAGCTACGTTTTGATATTGCACTATTTTTTTATTGAATTAAATGAAAGAAACATGATATTTTCACATGTTTTAAATATAAATAAAACCTACTTATGTACAAGTTTAGAAATAAAAATCATTGTTTTTCAAACATCTCCGTCAATGAAAGCTGTTTTGTGGTCTTCATCCGTTTTCGGGCAGCCAGGTCACGCATTCGCTTGACGGTGAGCAGTTGCAAGTGGTCACACTCGGGCTGATGCTCCATCCACTTCAAAGCAGTCTCGAGGCCGGCAAATGTTTCACTAGCTGATGGTCCAGCGTCTACTTCAACATCAGCAGAAAGTTCTTCTTCCACTTCCACTTCAACATCTTCTCTCACACTTTCAACAATTTCATCGTCATTGAGAATTTGAAAACCAGGGTCAGACGTGTCACAAGCCATCCACTCTCCTACATCTTCAGCACTTACTTCTGCACAACCAGGAATTTTTACAATCATTTTTCTTATTTCCTCTAGTGGCAACGCATCTTCATCATCTCCATTTTCTTGTTTCTCATTTTCTTCAGATTCTTTTTTTTTGTTCTTCTCAGACGGTAGGCCTTTCAGTTTATTCCACGCACGTCTTAGCGTCACTGCCGTAACCAAACTCCAAGCCTCCGCTACCATATAACAGCACTCCTTTAAATTTATTTTGATATGATTTGCCAAAACCAATTCTTCATCTTCAGCACCTTCAATCAGCAGTTTTCTCAGCAGTTGCCTTCTGTAATGGCGCTTCATTGTTTCAATAACAGACTGGTCCATGGGTTGCAGCAAACTTGTAACATTCGGAGGCAAAAACGGAACTGGAGTGGGGACTCATACCACGTGTTGGGCCTACACTGACTTCGCGGAGGGAAGGACAATAGTGAGCGAACGCGCAAACACTGGCTTCGTGGGGGGAAGAATAATAGCGCACTTAGACTTTTTTTGGACAAATTTTTTTCTGAAAGTGATTCGGATAATCGGCGATTCGGATAGTCGGAGTTCGGATAATTGGAGTTCTACTGTATACTCGTAGTATAGGTAATACATTATATTTACAATTTTAAATTTTCAGAATCTTAGATAGATAGATACTATTTATATTACTTTGATTAAGATAGAAGTATTCACCAAATCTAATAGGTACTCATAAAATCCCAACCGTACGTGTATGTCGCCGATCGTCTGGGGAACCCAGGTTCGATTCCAGGTCGTGACATCAAATTTTTTTTCGACATATCTACGATTTATTTTTGCCTATTTTTGCAGGTTTTTCAGCTTGCATATATGTTTAAACGAACTTAATTCCCACTAAAAATGTTTGATTTTTATCCGGGGTCTGCTCCGCCGTTGCTTCTCCAAAGCACAGAGTCCTCCCTTCTAACCGTCGATTTCGTTGAAAAAAAATGCTCGTTTTTTCGCGTTGAAACATAAATTTCTCCCACAAATTCGATTATAAGATGTTTTGGTTTATTATTTCTAATAATAGGCCTATGTGATCGTATCGCAAAAAATTTTTATAACCCCCCCTCAAACTTTGTCACTTTACGTTTCAAGGTGCGTAGAATCCAAATTTGCAATGTCCGTCCGCCGTCCGCCGTCCGCCGTCCCCCGTCCGCCGTCCGCCGTCCGCGGCACTTTTCTTAGCAACACTGGACCGATTTGGTTCAAATTTGGTATGTAGGCTCCATTTGGGGTCTAGTTGTGCCGCGAAACTTTTGGTTGATGTAGGTCACTTCTAAGGGGTGAAAATTAAGGGTTGAAATTTTCAAGAGTGCCCTAGCTCGAAAACTCTCGAAATAAAGGTATTGTTTTTTCACCAATTTTGAATAGTATTGAATATTTAAAAATTTTTGAGACCACCCGGAGCTCTGTAGGACAAACCGTTCGGTCCCTACGAGTACTTGAAGGTTTTCTTTCGATAAAACAGAATCATGAGTGTGAATCGCAAAAGAGGTCTAATCTCCATTCAAATTTTATCGGACTAAAATGCGATCGCTGTTCATTTCTTCGATTTGTATACAGTTTTGCCTTCTGCGTAACCAGTAATCAAATTTCAATATGAAGCTCTCTATTTTTCCAATCGAGTGTGAAGCGTTTAGTTCTTTCTAATAAACTTGATTGTGAAGGTGTGAAGCCAGTATGGTGTGGTAGGTAGTACCTAGCTGGTAGGTAAATCGCACGAGAGTGAATCGCAAAAGAGGCCTAATCTCCTTTCAAATTAGAGCTAATCGAAATGCGATCGATAGTTGATAATTCTGATTTTTTAAAAAATTTTTTGATTTTTTTTATTTCTTTTTTTTTATTATTTTTTGTTCATATTGGATGGTTGGTGATTTTGTAGACGAGTGATCTATATAGATAAATAATAAACCATTGTTTAATAATTTGCAGCGTTTTTTGATTACACCGTTGGAAAGCTGAAATTTTTGCACACTTCCTAGGGAAGTTTCACAACTCCGCATCAATAATTGATGTGGTTACCAGGCAACTGAAAAAACCAGATATTTCAAGATTTTGACGAGTTTTTCTTTTCATAAGTCGTTTGCATGTCTCAACTCCACTTTAAAAAATGTTATTAGGCATCTAAAAAATTGAAAATTTAACCCTAATTCCAACGGATGTTTTAGATTTGTGCTAACTCTTGAATTGAGGGAGTTATGGTAGATTTATTGAGCAATGATCAAAAACACGAGAAAAAAATTCAAAGTGAAAAAAAGGCTTTTCGAGTGGAGATACCAAAAAAGTCACGAGGCACTTTTCAGAAATTAATTTTACAACATGTGGGATCGTGAACCACTCGTGTTACACCCTGTAGTGTGGTATGTAGAATATCGACCGTTGATAGTACAGGTGAATGCAACGTGCATTGCATGAGGAGAAGTAATTAAAAAGGAGGTCATCAACCCGGCCAAAAAACCGATAACTTTCTTAAAAGTGGAGGAAAGTAATCGAAGTATTGAGTAGGTAGAGCGAGTCCAGTTCTGAGATGTCCAGTTCAGTCGGAATTATTCATTCTTAGGGATGGGTGGGAAATGGGTGGAGACTAGGTGTCATCCCTTCTCCAATCTGCAGGTCCCCCCCCCCCCCCAGCGACGACCCTTTCGTACTTTTATTCGAGAAATCCAAAGAATTAGAAGGCCGTAACAACCAGTCAATTTTTTTAAAAACCATAGTGAAACGAGTACCAGCCGTTACGGACGCATTCAAGCAAGCATCACGCACCCACTAGACTTACACCTCATTTCAAGTGGGTACCTGAAACCATTGGGTAATGGTTGAACTATAATTTTACCACCTTTTTTAACTACAATAGTCACCATACGAGTATTTAAGTTGAAAAGTTGTTTTTTACAGGAAAACGCCAGAATTCAATTACGTGGGTCAGAACTGTGGGAGTGTTGGGGCTATTGGAAAACATTTGGGTCACGAACTTGCGTTCTATCTCTGGGCTGCTCAACGACCTGCTGCGAAAAAATCGAGAAGAAAAAGCCTCATCAGGAGGTTCATATACGACGAGGAGTACGCCGATTTTGCGCAGGTTATTGAAAACTACTTTCAAAACACCGAGTGATGTATTGGAACCTTTGATTTTTGTAAATGAGCAACACGAAATGTTGTAAAATGCGGAAATTTGAAATAAGTTTATACTTTGGAATGAACTGGGATATTTTACTGATTATCGGACTGAACTAACTTTTGACTTGAGATTGGTTGGAATGGTTTTTGGAATTTGGTTTGGACAAAACCAAGTTACCAGAGGGAATCAATCAATAAAGTTTCTATTTTTTCGAAAACACAGAGTGGAAAATACAAGAGCCAATTTTAATTTTAATTAGTTTAACGTTTTTTAAATAAATGGCAGAAGAAAAATAGTGGTTAATCTGAAAACATCAATCTTACCTTGCACTACCCTCATAGGGGAATCTACACGTCAACCCGCGCTATCTCTCAATATTGATGGAAAATTTAGGAGTTATGACTGTTATAAGGATTTCACCTTTGCTCATGCGCACAAAATACTTCCATTTTGAGGGCAATAATTTTCATAGAGGACCATTCAATCCCAATCCGCATAATTCCTGAAAACGTCATCGAAATTGAATGGAAAATGTGGAAGTTATGGTTAAGGCAAGGATTTCACGTTTGCGCATGCGCAGCGGCTACTATCAGTCTGGGGGTGATGATTTTCATAGGGTACTATCTGAACGCCAACGCGCACAATCCCTCAAAATTTCATCGAAATCGGATGAGAAATGCAGAAGTTATGGATGTGGCAAGGATTTCATGACAGACAGACACAAAGACACGAAACCAAAATTGTTCAGGGAGGTCTAAAACGTAAAACTCGATGGGAAATTTTGATTTTGGAGAACTTTTTTTTTCAACCTTGAAAAGTGAAAACAAAGCTTCCGCTACCTTGGTAGACTCGGAAGCAATAAAACCAAAATTATAGACTGACTTCGATGTTCCTATAAAATCAAACTGTTTTAAACTAGACACATTAGTAACTAGACCAACTTTAACGATTATAATAGTGACACAATTTGACAGACTACGAAACAATCACTTTTTTTAGGTATGTAACAGATGAACAAAGGAAGATGTCCCTAATGATTTGCTTTGAGAGTACTTGAGGTCAAATGAACACCTGCAAAGCTCATATTATTATATTTTGGAGATATGACTAAGGGCGTAACCGTTAACAACAGGAAATAATATGATAAAACTCATAACTCAGGGGTTTACCGTGATCCCCCGCAAAAATCTTGAAACTCCCGAAAATTATTTGTCGCCGCCAATTTTAGTTCACACCAAAGTAGTCTTTATCTTCCATGAATATCATTGCGATAGCCAGTGTGATAGTCAAAACATTTTACACACTATTGCATTCTTAGAGATTATGGTGGTTGTAATGGATTTGACAATCTCTAGTCTCAAGCCTCGGATAAAAAACCAAGTGTCACAACCAATCGTAGAAGTATTGTTGGAGAATCGTTAGATGAAAAACTCCCGTGGTAGGTACTTTTATGGATTGTTGAAGCGTGTTGAGTCGGATGATATAGTCTTGTTGGTGGTCGAAACGACTCTGGGTCCTCTTTGTGAATGAAAAGGGAAACGTTGATTTTTGTAGTTTAATTCTCTTTCTAGCTACAGTTTCGCTGGGGCAACTTGCCAGCATCTTCAGGCTAAAACATATTTGAGAACAGCAGATCTCTTATCAGTCTTATGTAGAATATACTTCTAGTCCTTTATTCATTCCAATGTTTCTTAGTTCTTTCAACTTCCACAGATTTAATAGATCCAGATATATCAGTCATATGTGGAGTATGTACTTGTAGTCATTTACCCCTTCCAATCCAAGGACGTATTACCAAACAATTTTACCATCAAACAAGTTTGGATCTATTGAAACGATCGATTTTTGATGAATTTAGAAAGATTGGATAGAGGAAAAGCAAGAAGTGTTCATTCTACATAAAACTGATAAGTTTCGATCCGTTGAATCTGAAATTTGTTGAGAAATTTGGAAAGCTGAAAAAAGCGGACTAGTTGTATATTCCACATAAGTTTGGAACTATTATATCAGTTGTTTCCGAAAGATCTAAGAAAGACTGGAAGAGGTAAAGGACTACAAGTACATACTCCACATAACACTGATAAATCTGGATCTATAAAAACTGTAGAAGTTGAAAGAACTAAGAAAGATTGGAATGAATAAAGGACTAGAAGTATATTCTACATAACACTGATAAGAGATCTGCTGTTCTCAAATATGTTTTAGCCTGAAGATGCTGGCAAGTTGCCCCAGCGAAACTGTAGCTAGAAAGAGAATTAAACTACAAAAATCAACGTTTTCTTTTCATTTACAAAGAGGACCCAGAGTCGTCTCGAACACCAACAGGACTTTCATGGATTGTACCTTCTACTGATGACACCGTAGACCAAAATCACACAATTTTATTATTAACTTCTTCTAATCTAAATATTATCAAGGGATTATCAATTTTGTTTCATAGATAGTGTGGGCAGAAACCTTCAAAGTTGGATGTGGTTTGGTACACTATACGGACGACGATTTCTCAACGGTGCTGACGGTGTGCAACTATGGACCAGCTGGAGCACTTCATAACCACCAGATGTACCGAGAAGGTGAGTTTATACACCAAACATTGTCTGCCAAGTAGGATTGACAGTAGGTTCCAGTCTATGACAGTTGGAAGATCCACTGTAATGATAGGCCTAATATCACTCATTTCCCGCGTTGCTACCACCAGGAGTGCCCTGCAGAGAATGCCCTGAAGGAACGCGCTGTAAATTGACCACGACGTACCATAAGCTCTGCGCTCTCCCAGGCGACCCAACTAACGAGAAATTGCCGGAGGAATTCATTAAAAGAGCGAAAAAACAAAATTCAATCTTACAGGGCACAGCAATCTCATGGGAAACTATCCCGATGATTTTGAGTATGAGTTTCGTCCTTTTCGTATAGATATTAAATGATTATGGATTTAACATGTTATTTACTTATTATTTCTGATAATTATTACCCGGTACGTTTCGGTAATGAATGAACAGTATTAAATTAAGTGTTGATTGAAAAAAAACGAGAATGTTAAAAAAACGAAAATTAAGATTTCATCGAATTTTGATAACTATTGGTAAGACTCGTTGGGCAGGTAATCGTTTACACTAAAAAACAACCTTAGTCAGTGTCGTGTTCGGCGTGTTGGCGAGTGAAGGAGCTGACCTTCTCGCTGCGGCGTTTGTCGTTGCTTTAACACCTACTCAACCTAAGAGAGACTTTCCCTAGCCTAACATTCAGTACTGTCGCATCGGCGGGTCAGACCCATACCGGCATGCGGAGTACTGTGAAAATTAGGGCTAGCCCGACAACCCCGGCGTTTCAGAGAAACTCACCGGCGGGAAGGCGGGATATTTACTTGGTTGAGCCTACGACTTCGAAGTGATACCTTGATGAAGGAGAAGTTGGAGAGCGAAATGAACAAGACGAGTACTTGACTAGATTGGCATAAGGGATCATCCCTGAGTGAGCTTTTATACTCATGTGAACAGTTCGGGAGAAAGAGAGGTGGAAGGGTGACGTCATGTTGGCGGAACCCCCGTACCTCGTCTCCCCTAGCAGGTGCTGACTCACTCTGGGATCCTCCCGGTAGCTTCTTTATTTAAGAACTAATAACTGAATTTATGTGGGTCATAACATAGGTCCCCCTAGTTCTTAACATATAGAAGGTTGTTACAAAAAAAAAAAAATTTTACTAGAAAATAATGAAAAATGGTTGAATAAAAGTGAGGTTGACATGTTCTTTTCCGAATCGTTGTGCTGAGTAAATGTATAGGCTGCAGATGTTGTCGATTTGAATTTGGACGGCGATGATGATGACTACCTTCGTTGGCCTTCCGGGGTGCGATCGGCGTGAATTCCGCCCCCGACGTCGAAGGGCCTGTTGCCGTACACCCTCGTTGGAGGGTGTGAGTGAGATGAATAAAAGTTGCCCGGACCGAAGTTTGGAATATAATGCCCGGTCTCTGCGACCTCTACGTCGGCGAGACTTCGGCCCGGGTCTTTGAGGAATGGAAATAGGAGTAGGATAAATTAGGGAGCGTACGGTAGCTGCTACGATGTCGGAGAGAGAAGCGTGGATGTCCCGCTGTTGTGGGTCGATGCAGTTCGGGACATAAGGTTCGAACTGCCTTGCGTTTTGGGCGTGGTAGAAACGGGCTACCACGTCAGCCCTTTTCTTGAAGTTCGGGACATCAATTGGAACCACTTTCCATGTTAGCGGGTGTGTGTTCCTTGGAGACGTATGCTTGATCCGTTCGCAGCGTGCCGTGGTGGTTGACGAGAGGACGCGGCTTTTGTCTGCTCTGCGCCTTATCGGAAGTCGAGGTAGAGAAGCCCTGTCCGGCGGTGACTGCTGCATAGGTCCGCTTCTGTGGTCGGTGCAGGACGGCTGCTTCGCCGGCTTCCTGCTGTTTTCGCCGGGCGGCGAAACTTGTTGGATGCGAGCTCTTGGAGGTGGCCGCGGTCGGAGTGGTGCGGCTGGCTTCTTCGTATTGAATATCTCCTGTAGTTCTCGGCGAGTAAAGAGGAGATTCATTTCGGACGTCGGGCGTCTGCTCTGAAGTGGGCTTGTTATGACGGAGGTCTGATGAGTTTGAGAGTTGAGTGTTGAATGATAATTCTGTAACCGCCGCGGTGGGTATATCTTCTACCCTTGGAGTGGGGGTAGACCCGTGGGCCGGCCTACATCTGTGGAGGGAGACGGTGAGCTGTCTCCCCTCCATCTGAATAGTGGCGGTTTTGTTATTTTGTCGGATGACGTCATATGGACCTGAATAAAGGGGTTTTAATCCTTTTTTCATTCCCTCCTCTCTGAGATAAATTTTCGACATTTGTTGATATGAGGTAGGGAAGGAGCGGTTTAATTTTTCGGGCTGGACGGTTGTAGGTCTTTCATTAATTTCCGTAGGTGGAGGTTGAAAGATGTCGGCTGGTAGACGAAGGGGTGCGCGGAAGATCCTTTCGGCCGCGCTATACCCGTCGGAATATCGAATCGTTGTTCGTAAGCCGAGTAAAATGGTCGGTAGGTCCTTTGACCATGAAGGAGATGTCGCGGCCGTGCGTAAAGCATTTTTCAGATCGCGATGCCACCTTTCGATTTTCCCGTTGGCTTCGGGATGATACGCCGTCGTCCGGATTCGCTGTATACCGAATTTTTTAAGAAATTCTGTAAATTCGGAACTCTCGAACTGTCTTCCTTGATCGGTAGTAAGAAGGAGAGGACAGCCGTATCGCGCGATCCAATTTTTGGTGATGTTGTCAATGACGGCTTTCGTAGTGATAGATCGAAGTGGTACACACTCGGGCCAACTGGTGTTTCGGTCGATCATGGTAAGAAGGTATTTGTACCCTTCTGATTGTTCCAGAGGACCTACGATGTCTACGTGTAAATGAGCTAGGGCCGGCGCAAATTCGAATTGTTGTGGCGTAGTTTTCGGATGCCGAAACTCTTTATATTTTGCGCAGCGTTCGCACGCTAGTACCCAATTGCGTAGGTCGGTATTCATCCTAGGCCAAAATGTTCTAGCTCGAATTATGTCACGAGTGGCTCTTATTCCAGGGTGGCTGAGAGCGTGGTAATGTTCAAAAATTGCGCGGCGCAATTTGTTTGGAATGAACGGGCGAGGACATTCGCCTGATACGTCGCACCATAGTTTTGTGTTGCTGGATGGGACGGACGTTTCTTCTAATCGTTTATTAGTGATTAGATTTCGGAATTCCGCTGATGTGTCGTTCCGTTGTTCCTGGGCAATGGAGGCGCCTGTCGGAAATGAAGTCAATTCGTTGAGTTCCGGGTGAGATGGCCGTGAAAGGGCGTCGGCCACTACATTGGACGTTCCCGGAGTGAAGCGAATATCGGTCGTAAATTGACTTATAAATTCCATTTGACGTAGGCGTCGCGGTGAAGCTGTTTTCCTATCCTGATGCAGCGAGGTTGTTAAGGGTTTGTGGTCGGTGACAACATGAAATTCACGTCCCTCGATAAAGTCTCTGAAGTGCTTGATCCCTTCGAAAATAGCTAGTAACTCTCTGTCGAAGGTCGAGTACTTTATTTGAGCGGGCGTGAGCGTTTTCGAGAAGAATCCTAGTGGAGAGGATTTTCCGTTGACAGTTTGTTGTAGAACTGCTCCGATCCCGATTTCTGACGCATCTGTTGTGAGAGATAGGTGTCCAGTGGGTGCTGGATGAGCTAACATTGCCGCTTGTTGTAAATCGGTTTTGCATTGTTGGAAAGCTTTTTTACGTTTCTCCGTCCATTCAATTGGTCTTTTGTCCTTCTTTTTTGAAGGTTGAGGGATGGCCTCGATTAGTGGTTGTTGATGGACGGCTGCATGTGGGATGTGACGGCGATAGAAATTAAGCATCCCTAAAAACCGTCTTAAATCCGTTACTGTTGTTGGAAGCGGAAATGTAGTAAGATTGTCCACTTTTTTTGGAAGTGGTTTTATTCCGTTTGCATTGACGAGGTGACCGAGACAGATTACCTCTTGTTTTGCCAGGACACACTTTTCTTTGTTGACTGTGAGTCCTTCGTTAGCGAAAATCGTTAGGACTTGTTGTACATGTTGCAGGTGTTCGACTGTCGATTTGGATGCAATTAGGATATCATCGAGGAAGCAGAATACGAAATCAAGACCCCTAAGGATCTGGTCCATATATCTTTGCCAGGACTGTGCCGCATTTTTGAGCCCGAAATTCATTTTCTTATATTCATAGAGGCCAAAAGGTGTTATAATTGCGGTTTTTGGTATATCTGCCGGGTTGACATCGATGTGATGGAATGCTCGTGAAATATCCAGAGTCGAAAACACTGTGCAGTCATGTAGGTGCGAGGAAAAGTCGCGTAAGTGCGGAACTGCGTATCGGTCGCCGACTGTTCGTTCATTTAATCTCCTATAGTCTCCGCAGAAGCGCCATGTACCATTAGGTTTAGGAACGGCGTGTAAGGGACTGGCCCACGGGGATTTAGATGGTCTAATAATTCCATCTTTGAGAAGTTTGTCAAAACTTTCCTTTGTTTGGCGGAGTTGTTCAGGGTGTAGTCGGCGACTTTTTGCTGTGACGGGCGGTCCTTTCGTCTCGATGAAGTGTTTTACTGACGAGAGAAGTGATGCTTTCCTTTGTGCCGGTTTATATTCAGCCAGCATTTTGGTAAAGGCCGGAGGGGTTGCCTCCGTTGAAACCCCGGTGTTGACCGTATTCACATAGCCTTTAATCGGGCGTTGTGCGTGAGGGTTGTAGAGGTGCCTGTTCTTGAGGTCGACATGTAGGCCGAAATAGCTCAAGAAATCTGCTCCGATGATCGGACGTTTCACATCGGCGACGATAAAGGCCCATTCGTACACTTCGTTCTCGAGTATGACTTTTGTTCGATATTGACCGTATGTTGATATTGCTGTGCCGTTTGCTGCGAAGAGAAGCTGGTCGCTGGTTTTCTTTTTCCATTTGAGCAAGGTGTTTGGTATAATGGAAATGCTAGCTCCGGTGTCGATAAGGAAGGGGATGTTGTTCTTCCTGCATTTTACAAATAGTCGGTTGGATACATCTGTGTAAGGGGTGCCCGCCTTGTAAACAGGCGGGCTTCCTAGTTTTCCGACCAGGACACTTTTTTAAAGGAGCAAGGTTGGTTGCATTTTAACGCCTTCTTTCGGAAGGTAAAATGATACCAACATAGACCACCTCGTCGTGCTGGTGATGTTGAGCGGCTGCGCGGACGTCGATCCGTTGGCCTTTGGTTGCGAGGTGGCGGCTTCTTCTCGACAACCTCTGTGTGAGGTTGTGGGTCTATTTGATGCAGTGATGCGGATCCCCGAATTTCATAGGCCGCGTCGGCGATGGGTGCGAGAAATTCGGCGTCCTTCGTCATCCATGGTGCGAGGATCGTTTGTACGTCAAGCGGTAAGGCTTTAATCCAGAAGGTTTTCGAGAGATCCTGTGGCATAAGGTCCCCCAGCTGATGTCGTATTTTGCGTAGGAGCTGTGAAGGCTTCTGGTCCCCCAGGTGTTGTTGTTGGGTGAGGGCCGCGATCCGTTGATGACGAGAGGGCTCGAATATTTCGATGAGCCTAGCCTTGAGGTCGTCGTAAGGCGTGACGAGTTGAGCCGCTGTGAGGTCTGCCGTTTGTACTGTGACGTCGTAGGGAAGCAGAGGGAGTGTCCGAGTGAATCTGGCCCGTTGTGTGTTGATATGCGCGCTGGTGTAGGCCGCATCGAGTTGCAGGAACCAGAGGCGAGGATCCTCCCTGTAGAACGGCGGTAGTGTTAAGGGAATTGACACTTTGGCGGCTTCGGCGAAGTCAGGCATCGGTGGTGGATCGGGGATGCCGTTGTCGTCCATCTCTCTGCGTCGAATAGGTAGTTAAAAACGTGCGGGGTCACCACTGTCGTGTTCGGCGTGTTGGCGAGTGAAGGAGCTGACCTTCTCGCTGCGGCGTTTGTCGTTGCTTTAACACCTACTCAACCTAAGAGAGACTTTCCCTAGCCTAACATTCAGTACTGTCGCATCGGCGGGTCAGACCCATACCGGCATGCGGAGTACTGTGAAAATTAGGGCTAGCCCGACAACCCCGGCGTTTCAGAGAAACTCACCGGCGGGAAGGCGGGATATTTACTTGGTTGAGCCTACGACTTCGAAGTGATACCTTGATGAAGGAGAAGTTGGAGAGCGAAATGAACAAGACGAGTACTTGACTAGATTGGCATAAGGGATCATCCCTGAGTGAGCTTTTATACTCATGTGAACAGTTCGGGAGAAAGAGAGGTGGAAGGGTGACGTCATGTTGGCGGAACCCCCGTACCTCGTCTCCCCTAGCAGGTGCTGACTCACTCTGGGATCCTCCCGGTAGCTTCTTTATTTAAGAACTAATAACTGAATTTATGTGGGTCATAACAGTCAGGTATTACAGCACTTTAAAGTTTTGATGATTCGACTAAAACCACTCATGTCAAGTTGGTTCATCGCAAAAACTGTCCTTGTCATAGTGGAGTTTGCAGCATTGGCACACCACACTTTGTCATTATTGCAAACCAATTAGTTTACATTCTATTCTGCGCCCGTCAATTTTGATTTCACAATTTCGACATTCACAATTTAGGCAGTGAAGAAGCCTATAAGTACACTTACCACAAAAGTATCGCTAACAGAGGGCGATTAGAGTAACATCATTAGGTCTACTAATTTAAATAATGAAAATTTGGAATCAACCGAGAGAAGACACTTTTTAACCCCCCCTCAAAATTTGATGGTTTAGGTTTCAAGGTACGTAGAATCCAAAAACCCTGCTAAGTAATTATTACACATCGGTTTATCATTTTTCTATACAGGGTGTGTTATTATTCTATATTTGTGTACAGGGTGTCTACACTTTGGATGGGCATTACTTCAGGGTTCGATTCTACAAGGTATTTCCAACAAAAAATGTCTCAAAGCAATTTTCTTTTAACCCACTCAAAATTCCTTTTTTTTTCACTTTAAAGTTTTTCTTCGCGTTCTCGACCTTACGGCACTGATATGGTCATAACTCCCTTTATCTCTTGAAAATTCAATTCTGACCACACCGTTATAAAGAGCGTTAAATTCCCAAGCTACCTAGTGCAAAATCAAAGTATTTCAGCAATAAAATAGTTTCAAAAAATCAAGTCAAAAAGCCAACTTTAAAATTTTTTTGAAACTTGAGTTTTTCAAACTTCAATCAGCTAGAAATTCGGTGTTTTTATTGAGGAAAAGGTGTTACTTAATGTTTACTACCATATCTACGAATAATGCGTATTTTATGTACAAAAAACGAAGGTTTTCTTCGGAAAATCCACTTTCTAGCAGTCGGAATCATTCGGAAGTATCGCCATTGGATTCAGTGTAAAACAAGTGGGTGTGGCACATAGCTTCCTCGTATCCATAACCCGATTGTATAGATGATCCGATGCATAGTAGTTAATCTCAAAACATCAAAACAAGTTAATCTGTAACATCCCTGAAAATTTCATTGAAATCGGATGGAAAATGTAGAAGTTATGGCCGTTACAAGGAATTCACGTTTGCGCATGCGCAGTGGCTACTATCGGTCCGAAGGTGGTGATTTTCATAGGGGACCATCTACAACCTAATTCGCATAATCCCTGAAAATTTCATCGAAATCGGGTAGAAAATGTGGAAGTTATGGCCGTTACAAGGAATTCACGTTTGCGCATGCGCAGTGGCTACTATCGGTCCGAAGGTGGTGATTTTCATAGGGGACCATCTAAATACTAATCTGTAACATCCCTGAAAATTTCATTGAAATTGGATAGAAAATGTAGAAATTATGGACGTTACAAGGAAATTCACGTTTGCGCATGCGCAGTGGCTACTATCAGTCCGAAGGTGGTGATCTTCATTGGGGACCATCTACAACCTAATTCGCATAATCCCTGAAAATTTCATCGAAATCGGGTAGAAAATGTGGAAGTTATGGCCGTTACAAGGAAATTCACGTTTGCGCATGCGCAGTAGCTACTATCAGTCCGAAGATGATGATTTTCATAGGGGACCGTCTACACACCAACCCGCGCAATCCCTGAAAATTTCATTGAAATCGATTCGAAAATGTAGAAGTTATGGCCGTTACAAGGAATTCACGTTTGCGCTTGCGCAGTCGCTTCCATCAATCCGAGGATGATGATTTTCATAGGGGACCGTCTACACACCAACCCGCACAATCCCTGAAAATTTCATTGAAATCGGACAATAACTTCGTATAGTTATGCGCGTTACAAGGAATTCATGACAGACAGACAGACAGATAGACACACAGACACACAGACAGACAGACACACAGACACACAGACACTGAACCAAAATTGTTCAGAAAGGTCTAAAACGCAAAACGCGAGTGAAAATTTTGATTTTGGAGAACTTTTTTTTTTCGACCTTGAAAAGTGAAAACAAAGCTTCCGCTACCTTGGTAGACTCGGAAGCAAAATTACATAGGAAATGATACCAAAATCGACAAGCTATCTTGAGGTAGAGGGGGACCATTAACCGCTTGTAAAACACACGTTTTCTGGCATTCAAATTCATTTACTCTCCCAATTTGAATGTTGAAAAGAAAAATTGATAGACCGTTGAAAAGCTGACAATATGAGTATGTTTTCTCCGAAGAGCGCCCATCAAAATGGGCAGGGATTTAGAGTGAAAACTTTGGTCGAAAAAAGTCAAGTTTCGAAAAATTTTTAAAGTTGGCTTTTTGACTTGATTTTTTGAAACTATTTTATTGCTGAAATATTTTGATATTGCAGTAGGTAGCTTGGGAATTCAACGCTCTTTCTAACGGTGTAGTCAGAATTGAATTTTCAAGAGAAATAAGGGAGTTATGACCATAATATGATATTATCAGTGCCGTAAGGTCGAAAACGCGAAGAAAAAGTTTGGAGTGAAAGAAAAAAAAATTTTGAGTGGGTTAAAAGAAAATAGCTCGGAGACATTTTTTGTTGGAAATACCTTGTAGAATCGAACCCTGAAGTAATGCCCATCCAAAGTGTAGACACCCTGTATAGATCACTCGTCTGCAAAGAACACGGCTTTGCCATTGTAACCACCAACCAACTTGAAGAAAAACATCGATCGCATTTTGGTCAGCTAAAATTTGAACGGAGATTAGGCCTCTTTTGCAATTCACACTCGTGTTTCTGATTTATCGTACGTCCAACACTTACATTCTCGTAAGGAGCGAACGGTTTGTCCTACAGGGCTCCGCGTGGTCTCAAAAAAAAGTTAAAAGAAAGTTGTTGCGAAACATTCTTTGTTGTAGAATCGACCCCTGAAGTTTGGTCGTATCTTTCTCTGACACCCTGAATAGGGCATTATTTTTAAAACGCATCGCACTCTGTAAAAATACTTCAACTGATTGGGAATGGGCTCCACAGGAATTATCATTTTCTTCTTTGACGAGCTTTATTTAAGTTTATTACCTTCTTTAGGGGTCGAATTGAGTTTTACTCAGTTTTACTTCAAGCCCTGAAGAAGGTAATACTTTTACCGAAAGCTTGGCAAAGAAGGTGATAATTCCAGAGGACCCCATTTCCAATCAGTTGACGTAGTGTTCTTTCCTGTATAGAATGTTCACTCTGTATAGATCACTCGTCTGCAAAGAACACGGCTTTGCCATTGTAACCACCAACCAACTTGAAGAAAAACATCGATCGCATTTCGGTCAGCTAAAATTTGAACGGAGATAAGGCCGCTTTTGCGATTCACACTCGTTTTTCTGATTTATCGTACGTCCAACACTTACATTCTTGTAAAGGCCCGTTTACACCAAACGAGCATTATTGGCGAACACTGTTCGCAAACAATCGCGAGCAAGATGCACGGGCGGTGTGAACACTCACCCTCGCCGAACAGAGTTCGCAAACCCTGTTCGCGAACGTTCTCGAACGTTCGAGCGCGTTCCGCCTCTTGTCGGTAAACCGACGAATCATCAAAGGGATTCGTGTTCGTTGCGCGTCCGGTGTAAACGGCATATCGGCGAGAGAACGAGCGGCCGGTGGTAGGACTGCATTTTTTCAAAACTTAATAAATTTTATTAATAATCCGTATTCGCAGTTCAGCATTCTCTCGTTTATCCAATATAGAGAATAAATATTGTATTCTCTATTCTGCATTTTCAACTCTTGTTCAACAATTGTTTTTAAAGAACAACAATGTTTTTAAAGAACTTTGTCAAGAGAGAGAAAATCATTAATTTATTGAACATTTTAGGTGTATAAAAGTTGGACAACGACTCCATTAGCTGTCGAAAATGTTTATAAAGAACTAATTTTGATTTTCAGTTTAGTAAGTAGGTAGGTATGTTTAGTAAAGTTTAAAGTAAGTATGTTGTATTTTTTGAAGTTCTTGAAGCCTCCATTTACATTTAACGGGATTTTTAAAGTTTAAAATTGAATGATTCAAAATTATTGTTGTACCTATTAATCTCTCATCCTTTTTTAAAAAAATCCCCCCACAAATTTGACCAAACACTCATTTTTCCAATTTTCACTGAGTCAAAGGAAACTTTTCAACCGAATTGAAAGGCGTCAGGACAACGGCTACGATTCAAGTGTACAACAAATTTAACTTTTAAAAAAATCGGTATGACTTGATAAAATCAATCTATTCTATATGGCGGGTGCCATATTCAAAAGATATTATCGGGAACTTTCTCGAATGCTCGAGAACAACTGCTCGTGCGGGCGTGCTCAGGCAGTGTGAACGGGAGCTCGTTTGCGTGTTTGCGAACGTTCGCAAACGTTTGCGAACGTTCGCAAACGTTCGCGAACGTTCGCAAACAGTGCTCGTTTGGTGTAAATGGGCCTTAAGGAGCGAACGGTTTGTTCTACAGAGCTCCGCGTGGTCTCAAAATATTCTAAAAATTCCTCAATTGAAGGAAAAGAATCCTCAATTGAAGGAAAAACAATACCTTTACATCAAATTTTTTTGAGTTAGGGCGTTTTAAATATTTTAAAATTCATTTTCTGACCCTTAGAATTGACTTACCTTAAAACCATCAAACTTTACCCCAAGATTTACTCCCAAAACATTTCCAAATACAATTTCTCCTACTCGAAATGGGTTAAATTGATTTTTTAAATAAGTGAATTGATCTTCAGGGCTTCCTGAACATTTTGAGTGGTCGAGCTCATTAATCAGATAATTGTAACCCCCCTATTTAATTGTTTAAATGTTGGAGTAAAGTTACCTACGAGTGCGTCTATCTTTACTCCACTCTGAAAAACTCATGGTTATCGCTACAGAAACGGGTGCAATGTTACTAGTCGGGATTGAATTCATTACCCCAGGAATACTTGATAATATCAAGAATTTATAATATTATTATAAAATATATTCTGAAAAATTGAACTTTGTAGCTTGAAAAATACAAGTTATACCTAAGAAAAATATAAATTCCAATGATCATTTATATCAACGAATTTGCTTGAAATGCAATATTTCTGGTTAAGAAATCACAATTTCAGTCTTCCAGTATAAACAGACTTATGTAGGTAATCGAGCAAAACTGTCTACAAGTAAAGAAATATTAAAGGACAATAAACGATAAACGAATGACTTAACAAAATCACAGAAAAAGTCTGTTTCACATTCGATAACTTTCAAATGTATTGCATTGGTAAATTTCAAAGTTAACCCACGAGTAAATAACATTGTAAATCACAACTTATGAGACCAAAGCACGTTCATGTTCTTATCATAATGCAGGTGTTCAGTTGTAAAGTTGCGGTAGGTGCGCGTACCAAGCTTTTTCTCATTTCTTCTCCCCATCTCCAACTTCTGACATGAGATACACTAGAAACCTTACATTCAACACTGCTTAAATTATAAAACTCAAATGTTTTTCGAGATTAAATAAGAAAAATATGAGTGAGGCTACCTTTATTCCAACCTTTATAGTGGAGTAAAGATACCCGGTTTTTGGAGTAAAGTTACCATCAAATTTTTGGTAAACAGGCATTACTAAGAAAACACTTTTTTGATAATTTGATAAGTGTATTATGTTCAAAAATTGTGAACTTATTCTTATTTAATAAGATATTGAAAGTGATATGGGCTTGCCTGGTAAATCCACTCCAAACACCTTATATGGAAGAAATTTTGGAGCACGAGAAACTGGACAAAAACAGCTGAACAGGAAAGTATGACCTATAACAGCTGATAACATGGATAAAGTAGCCATCGCAAGCCGCATCGATTCTCTGGGATGTGGAGTAACACAATAGCTAACTTTTATCTAATTTCTACCTCGCTTGCGTCACAATTGAAGATTCTAACTTTTTGGGGTAAAGTTACCCCTGGTGGGGTAAAGTTTGACGGTTTTACGTTACATCAACCAAAATCTTCGGGGCACAACTAGACCCCAAATGGAGCCTACGTAACAAAATTTCATCAAAATCGGTCAATGCTAGGTGGGGAAAGTGCCGCGTACGGCGGACGGACGGCCAAATTTTCATTCGATTTTTGGATTCTACGTACCTTGAAACGTAAAAAAACAAATTTTGAGGGGGTGTTGAAATTTTTTTTCTTGTTCGATTCCAAAGGTTTATTATTGAAAATAATAAACCAAAATGAATAGTAAAAAAGATTGTACATCTACAGGTAGGTACTGCGGTGGTGTCACGTTCTGTACTGAGAGGTGGGTATCACGTTCCGGTAATGTCTTGGGTGGAAGTGCGAGGCGGTTAGTGAGGCGGTGTTATCTTGCCTCAGGCTGAAATCACACGCCCCGCGGTAGAGCAGTGTCGCCTGACAAAGGGGTCTCGCGTGAGGTGCTCCGCCTTTCAAGGGAGTCCCCGGCTATTGAAGACCTTCCGAGCAGAGAGTTGACTTGGCGAGGGGTGAGGTGGCGGTGGATCGAGAGAGGGAAACTTGGAAAGAGGTGGAAGCGACCATTGGGCTGGTGGAGGTGGCGGCAAAGGAGGACTCGAAATAGGAGAGGAGTGTGGAGGGTTGATGACGAGGGTGTCTTGGCAGAGATGACTGAAGGTGGAGGTCTGATCAAATGCACCCCCTCTCCTGGCTCATCCGAGCTCTTTGTGTACACAAGAGTGACGTCCTTAGACCTGGCGGATTCGACCCTCAAGAGTTCCAGACTTCCAACTCAACAACTCCGAGTCCTGGAAAATTCTCCGCTGCTACTAACAAAACTCAAACTTTCCATATAAAAAATTTTTAACCCCCCTCAAAATTTTCAAGAGTGCCCTAGCTCGAAAACTCTCGAAATAAAGGTATAGTTTTTTCACCAATCTTAAATGTAGGACAAACCGTTCGCTCCCTACGAGTACTGAAGGGTTTTCCTTCGATAAAACAGAATCACGAGTGTGAATCACAAAAGGAGGTCTAATCTCCGTTGAATTTTTAGCTAACCAAAACTCGATCGCCGTTCGTTTCTTCGAGTAGTATTCAATTTTGCTTCCTTAGTAGAGATGGGCGGTATTTAACGTAACAGTTAAAAATAACCTATTACCGGGTTTCGTTAATTCCGCTTGGAACCCATTACCAAAATAACCCTGTTATTAAATAACGTTTCAGGGAAGGCTCCAAACTGTGTGGAGCCAGAACACAGAGTACTCGAGACAAGAGCCAGAACAATAGCTTGGGTTTTATTATCGAAAAAGAGGGAAAATACACTAACACGTAAATATGTCGGGAATAACTTGATAGAAAACTCAACTTAGGCAGGAAACGAAAACTGGAGATCAACGGAATGATACTTTGGAATAGAATAACAATATAACACGATAAACAAACGAACGTAGGTCGGGAACGAAAAGAAACGATGCCTTAGAATGGTATGTCGGAATGAGCTTGTGAGAAGGTCCCCGGGATAACCTATTAATAAATAACTATCGGCTGTAAGCTTCAACGAGTGATGCTCTGAATATTAAGATTCACCAATTTTAACCAAAAGACCTGAGTTTAAATAAGGTGCAAACACAAATAACCATACGTATCATGCATCATACATTATGAAACGAACTCACCGTTAAGACGAAGGTCTGGAGATGGGGAATCGAAAATATGTAGACAAAACAGCGATTTGAATTTGATTAGTTTATTCAATGAATATTGAATGACTCGAATATGATTCTAAAACTGATAATAGTTAATTCAATAAGATATTGAATGACTCGAAACAAGATTGGAAATGCAAAGCAAAGAGAGCAGTTTGTAAGACACGGATCAAGCTATTCACACAAGAGCCGAAAGCGAAGTCCGGCGAGCGTCTAAAAGCGTCTCAAACAAAAGCAAGCGACTTCCAGCTGAAAACAACTGAACCGCGTACAATGTTACCAGCTACATGATTCGGCTTAAAGTATTCTGCATTGAAGTTACACAATTTCAAAGCTTATAAGCAAGAACATGTTATGCGAATGGGAACATTAAAATGTAAGAATATTTTCATAATAGAAAATATTCAGAAACAAAATACATTATGCTTTTTAGACGAATGCAATAATACAGCATGTGTCATGGATACTCGGCTCATGGTTACATGAGCTGTATGACGTCACAGGGAAAGATTTCCTCATTGAAGAAATCTAATTTCCAGCACTCCCTCCTCTTCAATGAGGTGAAGCCTCAACGAAGGGGAACCCTCGACCATCTCCAAATAGTATGCTCAAAATGGGTCATGCCCATTATTATTCAGAAATGCTCAAGAGTAAGTGACTCATATAAAACACATTCTGTAAAAATTGTTTTTGCCTGAACTCATATTTCAGGCAATGGTCACAACGAATATTATTGCATTTTTCTAAAACAAAAATCCAATCTATCAAAGTAAACATGTGACTCTAATGAAGATTAAATCAACAAACTTTGTCAAGGATTCGCAAACACTAGTTAATCTTCATGACTTTGAATTTACGACAAAGCAAAAATGTAAGATTGAAGCAAGTGAATTTACATTTATACAACTGCAAATGCAAATGAGATGCGAAAGGAATTTACATTTGAAAAGCTAATGACATGTTGAGAAATGAAATTTATCTAATTGAATAATGCGCGAAATTCAACTGAGGCTGAAGCAGAGATTCCATTTATGTCGTGGAGATGAGACGAGGAGAGTCGGAGATTCGACGTTCTCAGTTCCAAGGCTCGTCATCACCTGCTTTTTGGGGAAACAGAACACCAGATTAGAGACATGTTAACAAAGATTCTCTAAATTGCACAAATTTGTTATGTGGCAAAGCTTTAGTAAAACAATCTGCGAGTTAATCATTTGTAGAAACCCATTCTATGTTTACTCTTTTATTCTTATATAGTTCATGCACATAGTGCATACACAGCTTTACCACATGTTTCAGTGTTCTGGAATCGTTAGTCATTGCAACTGCTGTAGCCGGAGAACAGTCACATTTTAAATTCGGATAAATGTCAAGACCAATCAAGAAGTTGCAAAGGCTACGAACGTTAACTAGTCCCTTGCAGGCCTCTGACATAACAATGTACTCGGCTTCACAAGTTGAAAGAGCGACGTGGCTTTGTTTCTTAGATTTCCACGATACTAAGTCCCCAAGAATTTTGACTGAAAATCCCGTAGAGAATTTCCTGTTTAGATTGTTTAGTCCCAATGATGAGTCATAATGTGCCACAAGATCATTGGTGTTACCAGTAAACGAAATTCCATAATTCATAGTTCCTTTAAGGTACTTTGGAATTTTTAATACCCATTTTCAATCTGAAAAAAAAATATATCCAACCTGTTTCCGACTCATGAAATTCACGGCAAAGGAAATATCAGGTCTAGTCCAATTTTGGATATATAACAAAGAACCTATCACTTCCCTATAGGGAACACAGGGTGATGCCTCTGAGTTCTCTGTGGAGCTAATTTGTCCAGTGAGTGTGCACGTAGTTGGACTCATAGGAATCTTTTAACAGCACTGTCAAGTGGGAGAAATTTGGAAATTAAACTCTCAATAGCAGTTCTTCGGTGAATGAATAGCTCCCTCCTAGATTCGTTTCTTATTATTTCGAAAACCCAAGAACTTTTTAGGAGTACCCAAATTTTTGATTCGAATTTCTTTCTTAAGTTCCTTAATTACGTCGCAGGCCTTGTTGCTGTCATTTGAAGCTAAGAGATCTACATAAATGATAAGCAACGCATACTTCGTTCCCTGCTGCCATTTAAAAATGCAAGTCTGAAAGGGATAGGCCTCAAATCCTAGCTGCTGCAGGACGCCACTGAATTTCTTGTACCAAAGATTTGGAGACACTTTCAAACCATACAGTGATCTTTAGAGAGCGCACACATGAGTCATCTTTAGTTGCTGAGAGATTTCAACACCTTCAGGAACACTCATGTATACCGATTTCTCCAAAGATCCATGAAGAAAAGCGGTGGCAACGTCCAACTGATAGAGATGAAGACCCAGTCGATTTAGAACTGACAGAAAAAGTCTGACATCTCCAAGGCGTGCGACAGGCGCAAATATTTCGGAAATTAAGTATTCATTCGAATCTGCAAAACCTTTAATTACCAGACGGCTCTTATACTTATAAGATCCATCCGGCTCAGTTTTACGTTTATGAACCCAACGAGACTTAATGACTTTAGTGCCTTGAGGTAGGCTCGACTTAGGAATTAAATCCCAAGTTTCTATTTCTTCAAGTGACTAATTCATTATGAATAGCTTCTTCCCAAAACATCCTGTCTGGGCTATCCATAGCTTCTTGATATGAAGCAGATTCCCTATATTCATATTCTTTTTGTAAAGCTACTTTATCAATTTGATTTTCATTACTTGTTTCACATTGATCTGTGTTGCCTTCCATATCTAAGATTTGTTCAAGCTGTTTTGGATAATCTTTAATTCTATCACCGTACACAATAGACTCAATAAATTTAGCGTCACACGAATTCACCAGAGTTTTATGTTGCTCCGGATATATAACATAACCTGTTTCATTACACTCAAGCAAGAAACCTTTCTTCGCATTTGGGGCAAATTTAGATTTTTGACCCACGTCGACGCAGTGTACAAGGCATCCAAATCATCTTAGAAATTTAATTTTAGGAGCATACCCTCTGGCCTTTTCAAAGGGACTCATAAAATTATTAGACGGATGAGGCATTCTATTATACACAAAAGTTACATAATTTAAAGCATGGCCCCAGAATGACGGAGGCATTTTAGAGAACTTAAATTTACTCTGACCTTATGCTTAATTTCTTGATTTACTCTTTCTGCACATCTATTCTACTGTGGGGCGTGCAGTTGACTTGGATCTCAGACAATGTCTTCATTTTCTTAGTTTGAAATTCTAGACCTCGATCGGAACGCAATCTAAAGACATTCTTGTCTTGTGAGGTGAGCGAACTAATTTCTTGTAAACATTGTTGGAATGCCAAGTGAACCTCTTTCTTATTTTTAAGAGTATAAGCAAAAGTATACCGTGAAAAGTCATTAGTAAATTTAACATATTTAAGTTTAGGCAAGAACCTTCTGGCCGCCTCCAAATATGATTTAGAAGCATGATTCAAACGCAAGTGCCAGAGGATTCCTGTCTCCTGCCATGGGCTAAGCTTATTCTTTAAATTTTCATGATCGAATTTCGAAATCTCAAAATCAATATTATTAGATTTAAGTTTCTTAGATTTAGATTCAATAGGATTCTCAATTACATTTGGCTTTCCTTCAGACTTCTCTCTCATTCTCCCTCCCAGCCGAATAGGGTCCGCGACTGGTTGGCCACACAGTGGATGTAATGCTCCCTCCCATTTTCTCAGAAGTAGATTCTAAGTTAGAAGAATCCGTGGAACTACAAGGCTGTCCAAGAGAAGTCAGAACGGAATCGAACTTGAATCGTTTAAACTGACAAGGCAGCATCGGATTTTCTACACTCTTAGATGGGGGTGACACTAATGGAAGATCAATCCACCAAAGATTATTCTGAAAATAACCTTCTTTAATGGTTTTACCGGTAGTAGCTTGAACGAATTGGACTCTATCTTTGGAAAATAACACATTAAATCCAGCTTGGGTTATTTTTCGAATGGAGAAGAGATTTGAGGAAAGTCCCGGTGTATACAGTACATTTTGCAGTTTTGAGACTCGTTCATTATTAATAAAATGAATGTATCCACTCTGCAACACCGTGAGACCGTCTATCAACATTATTGGCACATTTAAAAATTCTATGATGTGACAATTGCTCTAAAATTAACCAACTTAGAGTGGCAGCATGTTGCTCTTCTTCACTCCCCTTAGAACCCAATATGTCCTCAGATTCTAGAACATCCAGCAGACCTATAACAGCAAAAAGCGAGTCGAATAAGAACGAAATTGTTGCCCTAGGCGTCTAGCCTGACCCAGAGGCATTCTGAAAAGCTTAGGCCTTTCAATCTGCGCGGATGCCTTATACCGAACGGGACCTGCCTTTTTGGCAGAGGTAGCATTGCTGTTAACGACGGATTTTAGTCGTTGAGGCTCCGAGGATTGGGGTGGAAGAGGAACAATTAGCAGCGACATGAGAATCGGATTTGCCACAATTGTAGCAAATTTTGTTTGCTCTAAAGCACGATTCTCTAGAGTGCCCCCTCTTCTTACAATAAACACAGTAGGACTTTTTGCGAACATTTTTGGACTTGGAAATCACAATTCTGATTTTGGAGATAAATTTACCCGGATTCACGAAAGTGGTAACTTGACCACCAGTATTTGACCAGTACTTTGACCACCCTTGCCTCCTCTGCTTCCTTGATGATTTCCGAGACCCCCAGAAGAGGCAACTCTCTTTCACAAAGCACTCCTGACAGCTGATTTGGGGTCGAACCGAATCATTTACCAAAAGTTCTAGTTGAAATGTTGCTAAGGGATTGCAGACACTCTGAAACTTGTCCATAATATTTTTGGGATCTGTCAGATCCTGGACTAAGTTATGGAAGTATGGTGACAGAGATTCAATAATGAAACATCATACCTTCCATCTTGTAATCCCAACATTATTTGGTGAAAGAGCCTGAGGGGCAACTTCGGAAGGGTCAAACAAGAAGATGCAATCTTGTGTGTCGATTCAACTCACAATATTCCTTTTCCAGTATTTAACATGTTCCTCTTAATCAAGTCTCTTATTCAAAGAATGAAACTTGATAAAAACTATTTTTCCGAGTCCTATAGGGTTCATCACAAGGATGGAACACATGCCTATCATAGAGCAGAGTGAACAGGTGTTTTCAAAACATGGAATAAACAGAAGGAAGGTCCTTTTTGGCGAATAATTCTGAGTTCCCAGCTGTGGGAACAACTACTGGTGTATAAACCTCCATGTTTAAATCAGAGTCCTGAAGAGGTACTAAGGTTTCAAAAATTGAATCAACAGTACTAAAAGTTGGCAAAACCTGAGTCGCAGTTAGGGACGAAGCAACATTAGATGAAGGAGAAATAGCCATATAGGCTGAAACGAATGACCTACCGAAAAATACTGGGACAGTTCGGTGTACTTATTATTCAGGTCTACTAACTTAGATATAAGTTGGTTGAAACTCACTTTCATCAGCTGCTTAAGCTCCCCAAGATACCATACCAATACCTCATCAGACCACTTGGCAGCCTGAATCCGAAGTGTCTCAGGATCAGGTACATGGTGGGGCTCGTCAGCCGCACCGACGTTGGCAGCGCCTTCGTCGAACATATGCCTCGCCAAGTCTTCATCAAAGGAAGATGTCGTCGGAGAGGAAGGAGTCATTTTTGCTCAATTATGGTATCTTCTGATTCGGAGATTAGTAGGGCTCAAGAGTCACCTGTAACCCACAGAGACAGAATCAGCTTGGTACTGCACATGTCAATAGTTCATACAGGATCCAACTTATTCTATGAAGTTTCTTACTGCTACAAGAGCTTGTAGGTCCTCAGAACCCAAAAACACATAAATACTTAGTTAATACAAGTATTAAAAGGGACCTAGTGCGTTGTTGGATATTTTGCGGACCAAAACATTGTCACTCAAAAGTGATGCAAATATCCCGCACGAGTTTCTTGTAAGCTGCCGGCCGGCGTTCATTTCTTCTGTTGGCATCTGGTTGTCGAACTATACAGATGTTTTTATTAGTAAACAAATGAATTGACATGATTTTATTGCATGAATGGTTACCTTAAGAATTTTTATTAGTTTTTATTGGTTTTAATAGATTGGTGTCATGAATCTGATTTTTAAATTTTGCCATTCAATTGTGCACTATTGGTGGCCGATATCCGATGTACGTTCGTCCCGACTAACAACAACGATCTCTGACATCAATCGGTATTGTTGTAAAACAACTTTGAGACAAAGTGACTACCTTCAGTTGCAAGTGAGCGAAAATAAAAGTTCAACGACTCAGGGGTTAAAAGATTCGAAGCCCCGATAATTATTCGCCTCACAAAGGTCAGATTCTGATTCAAAAGAAAAATAAGATAATATTCAAATTATCGATTAATCGGACCTTTGTGTAAGCGAAAAATCAAAATATTGAGTGTAAACAGCACAAAGCTACACCTTTAAAAATTATTCAGCATGCACCTATTTGTACATGAAAAACCAAAAATTCAAAAACGAATAAAACTTAGTTGAACATACTTGCAAACCTACTGCTTCATTCAATCTGTGCGACAGGATGACATGAGACATAATAAACAAAAGGTCTCGATTCAGTTTTAACATGTTTGTTTACATGTGAACTAATCAAGTCCATCCCTCTTTCAGAAAGAATAAAACTCGATTGATAACAGACCCAACTACGATTTCTCAAACTAAATCCTAGGCGTCGATAAAGTTCTTTTTCTCTTGGTGGTTTCCTTTTATTATTAACTTGTCATCTCTCAGCGTCGAATACGTAATTCAGACACTAAATCATGTTTTTATGTAAAAGTAGTGTATACTACGATTACTAACACGATCGCACAAGTGACTATCGACTTTAACTCCGTGGGAATTCTTAGGCCCGATCCAAAAATTCCCTATCGAAATAATGGCCCATCGTGTATCCGACCTTGCTTGGCGCAAGCGCCACTGGTGACTATGAGGAACATATCAAAGCAAAAAGCATAGTACCGGGTACCCTATTTATCGCTGAACTAAAACTGAATGTGCACTCATCAGTCTGAGGTCAATTCTGATAGAATTAATTTAAAAATATGTGCACACCTAAGACTGATTTCCGTTCAACTCGGGCTGGTTTTTAACAATTCACAAAACAAATTACCATCGCATTATTTCTTCGCTCTATTTGTTCTGTTGGGCTCAGAACAAATGAACTTCGTTTTCACAACGCTGGAGACTGAGGAACATGTTCCGATAATCTTCTTAATCGGAACACTTGACAAGTTATGTACAATTCGGAACGAGCGATCAGAGACTGGCCATATTCTCTTCGTGTACGAAACCACCAAATCACTATTAACACAACACAAAATAACTCGAAATAAATGGAACAAGCTTCCCTTAAAAGAAAGAATTTCCCTACTGCAAACGCCGTACTGCCAGAATTCTCGATCAAAACAAACGAGGACAACAACAAACCGAAAATCGAATTCGTTATCACGAACTAGATGGAAGTAAGAGAAAATAGGAAAGAAGAGAAAGGAAGAAGAAGATTCCGATAGCTAAATAGCATCCACCCTCATCCATGGACATCCAGACATGGAGTAAGGCGGAAAGGAATAAGGTTTCGAAATTTAAATAGTATCCACACTCCATGGAAATCCGGACATGAAGGAGGGCGGAGTTTAGCGTTATCACCCGCTGATCCATGGAAGTGGATCGGACATGAACGGGCGGTGTATAGTTGTGGGCCCAGCTGTGATCGCAGCCAATTTGAAATGCTTACGTCACAACTCGGCTCGAGCGATATTCCCGTGAGATGCGAGAAAATCCAAAATGGCGAGGAAAAGAACTTTATCGACCCTTCTGGATCGGAAATCGAACGATCGAAGTTAGAATTGGGCATTTCACTGGGATCACGGATTTAAAAACAATTCTACTCGTATTTTTACGTGGATTAGCCAGGATCCTACGATATCGTATCGGCTGTAAGCTTCAACGAGTGATGCTCTGAATATTAAGATTCACCAATTTAACCAAAAGACCTGAGTTTAAATAAGGTGCAAACACAAATAACCATACGTATCATGCATCATACATTATGAAACGAACTCACCGTTAAAACGAAGGTCTGGAGATGGGGAATCGAAAATATGTAGACAAAACAGCGATTTGAATTTGATTAGTTTATTCAATGAATATTGAATGACTCGAATATGATTCTAAAACTGATAATAGTTAATTCAATAAGATATTGAATGACTCGAAACAAGATTGGAAATGCAAAGCAAAGAGAGCAGTTTGTAAGACACGGATCAAGCTATTCACACAAGAGCCGAAAGCGAAGTCCGGCGAGCGTCTAAAAGCGTCTCAAACAAAAGCAAGCGACTTCCAGCTGAAAACAACTGAACCGCGTACAATGTTACCAGCTACATGATTCGGCTTAAAGTATTCTGCATTGAAGTTACACAATTTCAAAGCTTATAAGCAAGAACATGTTATGCGAATGGGAACATTAAAATGTAAGAATATTTTCATAATAGAAAATATTCAGAAACAAAATACATTATGCTTTTTAGACGAATGCAATAATACAGCATGTGTCATGGATACTCGGCTCATGGTTACATGAGCTGTATGACGTCACAGGGAAAGATTTCCTCATTGAAGAAATCTAATTTCCAGCAATAACAAGTTAGTGGAACCTATTACCAACCTAGAGCAGTAACGGTGGAACCTAATACGCAAATGTAACCGTTTCGCTCATCTCTATTCCTTAGGAACCAGTAATCAAATTTCCATATGAAGCTCCCTATTTTTCGAATCGAGTGTGAAGCATTCAGTTCTTTCTAATAAACTTGAATTTGAAGGTGTGAAGGCAGTATGGTGTGGTAGGTAGTAACTACCAATAGTTGGTAGGTAAAAAAAAAAAAAAAAATCTGCTAATCATTGCCCAAAGTTTTATTATTTTCTGTATAGATCACTGGTTTTCCATCAATAGCACCTACCAATATCTGTATTCTCCCTTGACCCTCCCTCTCAAATTTCAGTTTCCTGCGTTCAATAAGATCCTGCGTTCAACTTTTCGTCCAAAAAGTCGAACAGATCTGAAATTAGTCAGATTGTAACTAAAATTTGAGGAATTTTCATGATTGGGTATTGCAGAATACATGTTAACAAACCTAGTGTATACTATGCTTCTCTAACAAAAAAGTGCTTTGGGTACCATTCCCCCACTATCGGGGTAATGGCATCCTCTGAACTGCTTGTGCCAATATTCTACAATGTATAAAAGCAAAACCTTGCCAGCTTATTATTTATATTATTCAGTAAACACCTGGCTACATATCCCTTTCATACGTTCAACTAGTGCCTGGCAATAGTTAGAGGCTCGACTACAGAACCCGAAATTGTCAACTGAAAAATTCCTTATATTTATAAATGTCTTAATGAAGACTTGACCCTGATTTATTTTTTTAAATTTTCTCCTTAATCCTTCAGTCCCTTTAACTTTTTATGGGTACCGATGTGCATCATGCCTCCCTCTCCTGTACCCCCTTAATGTTAGGGCACCGTCTCATGCCTCTGACAGGAGTAGAGCGGTTAGGGAGCAGGTACAAATTCTCTGCTTCCGGGCCTGTCGGGCCTACCTGGTCGGGCTTCTGGGGATAGCAGTAAGTCCGCAAAAGGCTTATTACTCATCTCAATTACCAGTAACACGGGCGAGGGGAGCCCCAGGCTACAGATGCACCGACCTCGGTCAAAGCATCACCTGCCTGCCCCTCAGTTGAGGTTGGATTCGTGGTGGTCGTGGTTGAGCAAACCCTACTTCATGGGCTTGTACCAAGAAGGCTACAAGGGGAGAGATGGCCTCCTCAAGGGCTTGCCCCCTGAAGATGTCTCTCGGCATGTGAGTTCTGTTATGAACTCGGGTACCAACCTGTCTAGTTGGTAGAACCTTAGCTAGAAGGTTCGGCCTAACCTGTGGTGTTAATACAAACAGGTACCTAGAAGAGCTGATAGTCATGACTAGCTCCCCTAGGGCTCTCGTGTGGTGACTTCCTTCCACTACCTTGATCACCCTTCTAGGGTTTTCGGGGTTTCATCTATCTGCTTGCAGATGGAGGGGGTTGCGAAATCCAGTTTGGATTGGCTCTCCTTGAAATCAAATAGTAGTCCCTTTAACCGCATACTGTGCACAACTTTTCAGCTGTTCTTGTCGTGGCTAGGGTCCTCTCTGAGACATTATTGACTGTGCCACATTATTGTTAACCACTAATATTTTTCGTAAAAGTTTACCTGAGGTCTGAGGAAAGAACTTTGTGAGGAACTCTCTGAGATGTTCACTCTTAAGTACGGGTACTCGTAAGAACAAAACAACTAGTAGGAGTAAAGAAACTTCCCACGAAACGACAAACGCCATGATAGGGGTTTAAATCGGGCGCCTCCACCAAGCAATAAGGTTATCACCTGGAATAACATTTCTTTAGATGGTTGGAAGGAGCATCCGACTGTCTTCCGGCAAGAGGGCGAACGTGATCCGACTACATTCTCATCTGGGGTAAACTGCGACCCACGATACTACTGCGGGGTAATACTCGTACCTATTATTGAGTTTGATTGCTACGATCTCCGAAGTACGTGAACGTGCTTGCATTGCTT
This sequence comes from Apolygus lucorum, assembly GCA_009739505.2. NCBI lineage: Eukaryota > Metazoa > Arthropoda > Insecta > Hemiptera > Miridae > Apolygus > Apolygus lucorum. The sequence continues at coordinate 66,245,695 of CM019181.2, read as the reverse complement.
GGAGTGGTCATAAAAAGATACGGTTTGCAGTGAAATAAAAGGTTATATATCGCGTCACTCGGGTGGATATTCAAATTGGTGGCAGAATTCGGTATCTTTTAGTGTCGGAGCTGTATAATCTGGTCGCTGCAGGCTAAATGTAAAGGACAATCTTTAGCGTTTCGAGATTGTGATACAGCACCACAGGGCAACCCGAACCTATTCCACGTAGGAACATTATTTTTTACACACGGATAGCTACGGAACTATAAGAACAGAGGAATAAAATAGATTATGGTAAATAAAGAGAGAAAGCAAAAGAGCACTGGTGGTTCCCAAGCCAATATGTACCTACGATGGAAGCAGACTCCATCATGGTAAGTCCAGATAGGACTAATGCGATGCACTTGTGTTGTGACAACATGTGTTAAGGCCCAGCCACACTGACTGCAGTCCGTCGCGATCTGTAGAGCCCAAACAGGACGCGAAACTAACGGCAAATCAGAGATAAATTTCCCTTCAACAATTGCAAGAATTTCATTTTTTATCCATCATTCTAGTAACAAAGCCAAAAAAGATAAGATTTTCTCTGCTTCGGTTCACACAAGACCTCAAAAACGCTGCAAATTATTACACAACGGTTTATTATTTTTTTATTTTTCTGTATAGATCACACGTCTGCAAAGCCACCAACCATCCAACATGGAGAAAAACATCGATCGCATTTCGGTCATCTTTAATTTGAACGGAGATTAGGCCTCTTTTGCGATTCACACTCGTGTTTCTGACATCATACGTCAAACCCTTAAATTCTCGTAGGGAGCGAACGGTTTGGCCTACAGAGCTCCGCGTGGTATCGAAAATTTTAAAAATTCTATACAACCTTAAATTAAAGGAAAAACAATACCTTCATATCAAAATTTTCTGAGTTAGGGCGTTTTCAAAATTTCATAATTGATTTTGGAACCTTTAAAAGTGACCTACCTCAACCAAAATCTTCGGGGCACAACTAGACCCCAGAAGGAGCCTACATACCAAATTTCATCAAAATCGGTCAATGCTAAGTGGGGAAAGTGCCGCGTACGGCGGACGGACCGCCAAATTTTTATTCGATTTTTGGATTTCTACGTACCTTGAAACGTAAACCATCAAATTTTGAGGGGGTGTTGAAATTTTTTTTTTCTTGGTCGATTCCAAAGGTTCATAATTGAAAATAATAAACCAAAATGTAGCTTATATATGGTATTTGCTTACAGAGTAAATCATTTTGCCAATCGAATTAATGTTTTAAGAAAATTAAATTTAACTTTTTACAAATAAATTTAATATTTTTACAAATTGAGGAACGGAAGACAATCGCGATACCCGTGCAAAAAACACAGTTAACCGAGATCATTGTGAAACTTACTTCAGTGGGAAGGTTATTCATTTGTAAAATGTTAAAGTTCTTTTTTTATAAAACTTAATTTAATCTACAAAAAGATTCATTTGAAAACGCTGCAAATAATTATACAAAGGTTTGATATTTTTCTGTATAGATCAATCGTCTGCAATGAACACGGCTTTCATTGTTACCACCAACCAACATGAAGAAAAACATCGATTGCATTTCGGTCAGCTAAAATTTGAACAGAGTTTAGGCCTCTTTTGCGAGTCACACTCGTGTATCTGATTTATCGTACGCCCAACCCTCAAGTTCCCGTAGGGAGCGAACGGTTTGTCCTACAAGTCTCCACGCGGTCTCAATAAACTCTAAAAATTCTATACTATCTTAAATTGATGGAAAAACAATACCTTTATCATAAAAAATTTTTGAGTTAAGGCGTTTTCAAAATTTTATCCCTTATTTTTCAACCCAAGAAGTGACTGACATCAACCAAAAGCTTAGCGGCACAACTAAACACAAAATGGAGCCCATATACCAAATTTGAACCAAATCGGTCCAGGTTGTTAAAAAAAGTTCCGCGTACCTGAGGAGGGCGGACGGGACATTTTTTATTCGATTTTCGGATTCTACGTACCTTGAAGAAGAAAACATGCAACTTTTTCCTTGCTCAATTCCAATGGTTCGTTATTGAAAATAATAAACCAAAATGCCGCAAATAATTACACAAAGGTTTACTATTTTTCTGTGTAGATTACTCGCAAATAACACAACTTTGCCATCGTCACGATCCACCGACCAAATTTTCGCTTCAGAATCAAGTTTATTCTGACTTCGAATTCGAAGGAATAGGGTGATGTGGATGCCTTCCTTAGGAATTTTGAATGAGGATGCAAAACTGAGTATAGCTCGAAGGAAGATCAGACCTCTTCGGTGATTCACACTCGTGATTCTGTTTTTTCGTAAGAAAGTTCTTGTGGAGAGCAATCGGTCGGTCCTACAGATCTCTGGGTGGTCTCATTCGACTATAACAATTCAATACCATTTGTGACATGGGTAGGGAAGAAGTATAAATAACAGTACAGTTTCAAGGGAATAAGGAGTATATAATTGAATAAAGATTCGCTCACCGGGGGCAGGATGGGTGATGGTGAAGGCGGAGGATGGCGAGGGGCGTCCTTACTTCTTGAGGGCTCGTTGGGGAAGAGAAACCTGTACCCCCTTCACCTTGTACTCTCTATCCTTCAAGGTCATCCGTGATATTACATAACACACATTTTAAATTGTTGAAAAAAAATCCAACATCCCAACATCTAAGGCCTTATATTTTGTCCCTTAAAAGTTACTGAGATCAACCAAAATCTTCAGGGCACAACTAGACCTCAATTAGAGCCCATACACGAAATTTCATCAAGATTGAATCCTGAATTGAAGAGCCCATGGTAACTAAGGAAAGACCCGCGAACGTCCATCGGACGAATATTTTTTCATTAGATTTCAGGATTCTACGTACCTTGAAACGTAAAACAACAAATTTTGAGGGGTGGACGGGGGGGGGGGGCGGGGGGTTCCCTCAGTCGATCCCAAAGATTCATTACCTACTAACAATAATAAACCAATAACTTTCCTTTTCTTGATGTTTCTTCGAAGGAGGTAAGTAGGGGGTTTCGAAATGAATCGGTATTTTTAAAGGGCCTAAGTCCACAAAAATTCCATTTCATTCTTCTTTTTTATTGCTTCCGAGTCTACCAAGGTAGCGGAAGCTTTGTTTTCACTTTTCAAGGTCGAAAAAAAAAAGTTCTCCAAAATCAAAATTTTCACTCGCGTTTTGCGTTTTAGACCTTCCTGAACAATTTTGGTTTCGTGTCTGTGTGTCTGTCTGTCTGTCTGTCTGTCTGTCTGTCTGTCATGAATTCCTTGTAACGCGCATAACTATACGAAGTTATTGTCCGATTTCAATGAAATTTTCAGGGATTGTGCGGGTTGGTGTGTAGACGGTCCCCTATGAAAATCATCATCCCCGGACTGATAGAAGCGACTGCGCATGCGCAAACGTGAATTCCTTGTAACGGCCATAACTTCTACATTTTCCATCGGATTTCAATGAAATTTTCAGGGATTGTGCGGGTTGTTGTGTAGACGGTCCCCTATGAAAATTGTCACCTTCGGACTGATAGTAGCCACTGCGCATGCGCAAACGTGAATTTCCTTGTAACGGCCTTTCCTTGTTACAAGGAACAGTAATTTCTACATTTTCTATCCGATTTCAATGAAATTTTTCAGTGATGTTACAAATTAACTTGTTTTGATGTTTTTAGATTAACTACTATGCATTGGATCATCTATACAATCGGGTTATGGATACGAGGAAGCTATGTGCCACACCCAATTGGCAGACGTTTTATTTTTTCTGTTCTCAAACCCCAGGCGCATCGTTTGCAATTGAAAGGTCATGCGAATGAGGTCTCAATCAGTCTCTACTCTCTCTGAGTAGAAATCGCTTTTTTAAAAATCCACAATTTCATTCAATAGCATACAGGAAGTTTTTTTTTCTCTTTGTTTTCCCACAAGTTTGGTTGCAATGACTTACGCCCTTCGAAAAAACGATTAAATATACACATACATTGCTCTGACTTTGATTGAAGCAGGTTATGGAGTGATTTCTTTCCGACTATTTTTATTTTATGAAGATTTTTCAATTTCTTAGGGATCGTCGAGTTTATCATGAATTTCATGATAAATAATCGACTCCTACTTATTAAATAATCGACTCCTACTTATTTAATAAGTAGGAGTCGATTATTTATCATGAAATTCATGATAAACTCGACGATCCCTAAGAAATTGAAACAAATTTTGTTTGGGAATATTCTTGTCTCATCCATAAATAATTCATTACTGTTGTCCATCAATTGGATTACTAGGAGACCGCTAAGCAAAATAAGATAAGTACTACTCTTCAGATAGTTTTAATGGTAAAAACTTATTACTCTCTTGAAAATTCCAAATTATTTATATTTTTTGCGAAAACTGTAATATTTCGGAAATATGAAAGGCATAAAGTGAGTATGATGACAGTATAGGTACCTTCAAAACCTATGTACCACGTGAGTGTACCTTCCCATACTTGCGAGTCGTACAGTGCGCGAACCGTCTGCGGATAACCGGATAGACGGGTTTCCATGAACTTGTGGTTACGTTTTTGTCAGAAATCATGGTCGGTTTTTTTAATCAAACGCGAAAGGGTAGGTACGATAATCATTGTCATTTCTGGAGCCTAGACTCGTGTTTCCCTTTAACCCTTCAGAGGTAGACCACCTCAAAATTCATGGTAGGAGTGCGGCGCTCTTTTGGTACTTCCTCTCGAATAAATCAATAGTTATCGTATAATTGAATAGTTGTCCGTCTAAATGTGTTATACAACTCATCTCCTGGTGTATCTAAGGGCTAAGGGTGTTCAATGAAACACATATTGGTACAAATAGTTTTCAATTAAACTCAGAATTACGTAAGTAATGGTAAAAAAAATACCCTTTTTTCACCCTTAAGTGCATGCATAGAGGTAAAAGGTAGAGAGGAAACGCCTTTGATCGACTCTGGTCAGCCATTGAAAGGGAAAGTTCACCCCCTTCTCGCCCAGACCGAAAAATAGGAGGTACGATTACCCTCAATTCTTTGTTAAAAGATAGGAGGAATGTTTTTGAAAAACAATAGGTCGAAACTGGGGCCTTCAATCGTAAAACACATCGAAATAAAAGTGAAAAAGCATAAAAAAATCTATAGAATCATGTGCATGTCATGGATCTTCGTTGGAATATTATGGCATTACTGGGGCTGGAAGTAAAAACGGATTTTTCGCAGTACAAAATTTTGCCTTGTTGGAATTCAACAAAATTCAAAACAATTCATTTTATAATAAAGCATGACGTCATGTATCAAAAGAAGCTTCTAATTACTTCCTTTAATGAGTGCTTCTATTGGAAAAAATACAGTTTGATATTTTATCAGGTTGTTCTACTCTAAACATGAATTTCCTCAAATTCAACGGAGCACACGTTAAAGGAAGTAATTAAAAGCTTCTTTCGATACATGACGTCATGCTTCATTTGGAAATGAAATGTTGAATTCGACAAGGTAAAACGTTGAGCTGCGAAAAATCCGTTTTACTTCCAGCCCCAGTAATGCCATAATATCCCAACAAAGACCCATGACATGCACATGACTAAAATAAAGATTTGTTAATGCTCTTTCACGTTTATTTCGGTGTGTTTTTCTATTGTAGGCCCCCTGTTCCGACCTATTGTATTTCAAAAACATTCCTCCTACCTTTTAACACTGAATTAGAGGGTAAGTGTATCTCCAATTTTTCGGTCCGGGCTAAAAGGAGATGAACTTTCACTTTCAATTCCCCGACCAAACCCCAACGTAGGCAAGGACAGGCCTTTTCCTCTCTATCTTCTACCTCTATGGGTATATGTCCCCACTTCAGTTGTGCCCATCGAATACTAAACGTTTTTATATCCCAGAGTTACATTAATTTACCAATGGTGAGGAAGTTGATACAAAAGATTAAGAATATTAATATTGAAACGGTTAACATTCACATTGAAATGAAGAAGTCTGAATTTGGGTTGGAATATTCCAAATTTGACCTCAAGCCACTGCAGCCATCACTCGGGGTCAGAAGAACGCTCTGTAATTTTATACAAGATTCAAAATAAAAAACTAATAAATTTAAAAAGTCTGCCAAGTGGGTGTGGCACATAGCTTCCTCGTGTCCATAACCCGATTATGTGGATGATCCGATGCATAGTAGCTCATTCCAAAACATCAATCTCTAGGTTCTTTCTCTCTTGCACTACACTCTCAGGGGACACGTCAACCCGCACAATCTCAGAATATTGTTGGAAAATGTAGAAGTTAACGGTTTTACAAGGATTTCATGTAAGGGTTTCCTTACATTTAAATTGAAAATATATATTATAGAATTAGAACTTCAATATCGTTCTAATCTAAAACTATTTCTGCTTTATTTTGTGTTTTTGTTATCATAGCAACCGAACGAATTGTTATATTATACCGTAGTTACATTTCACGTTTGCGCATGCGCACAAAATACTTTCAATTTGAGGACCATGATTTTCATTGGGGACCATCCCCACCCCTACTCGCATAGTTCCTAAAACCTAATCGAAATCAGATAGGAAATGTAAAATTATGGTTATATCATGGAAATACACGTTGGCGCATGCGCAGTGGCTACTATCAGGTCAAGGGTTATGATTTTCATAGGTGAACACCTACACGCCAATCCACACAATTCCTGAAGATGTCATCGAAATCGAATGAGAAATGTGGAAGTTGTGGCTGTGGCTAGGATTTCATGACATACAGACAGACACACAGACATAATATGTGTATATTAAATGTGTATTTCCATATATTATATGGAACCAAAATTGTTCAGGAAGGTCTGAAACGTAAAACGCGAGTGGAAATTTTGATTATGGAGAACATTTTTCTTCAATCTTGAAAAGTGAAAACAAAGCTTCTGCTAGCTTGGTAGACTCAGAAGCAAAGTACACAAGGGTGTATAATATACACCCTTGTGTACTTTGCTTCTGAGTCTACCGTATATTATACGGTGGAGCGATTTGACACTTGGACGGTTTAGTGCAAGGAAGTGACTCTTACTAACCCCTGATCTGGTTGGAGGACAGAGATGTGGATAAGGTCCTGCATGGAGGTAGTTTCTAGGAGGTTACTTGGAGTGACTCTTACTAACCCCTGATCTGGTTGGAGGACAGAGATGTAGATGAGGTCCTGCATGGAGGTAGTTTCTAGGAGGTTACTTGGAGAGACTCACTGCCCTCAGGATAGCCACTGTGAACCACAGTGTTAAAAGAAAAGCCCTTTGGAGCATCGCGCTCCGGGGTCTACCACTGTAGGGTTTAACAGAGTAACGAGTGCTTGTACTCACTACAGTGTTCCACCAATCCCTACGTTGGTGTGTGGAAATTATGTCAAAAACAGGATGTGGCGTACGATTTGGCAAAATTGAAGATCCAAAAATCCTACCAAACTGTTGAAAAACTCACCCGTGGAATTATTTCCAACTAAAACGACATGTCTTTTGACTGGGTAACAACAAGGTCGTGGTGTTCATAACTGAAAAGAACTTCCAAAAGAAGAAGAATTTTTTTTTTTTTTTGGTTACGGAAGTGAAGTGGGGAAACTCTTTAAGAGCGAAGGGGAAGTTTGCCCCAACAGTGACTGCCCATGCATAGGGCCTACCAACTAAAACCCCACTCCCTCTGTTTAGGACTCACCCCGGAACCACTTGTACAGTATTACTTCAGGGTGAGCCCTTTTTTCGTGCCAAAAGGCTGCTCCTCTGGTCTCTCCTTCAATTCTATTCCTCATCTTCTTCCTCCCATCTTCCATCCAGCTTTTTTGCAGAAAGAAGTTTGGCGCCTCGCCCAAAGTAGAGTTAGTTTCTCTTCCGACCACTAGTCTGCCACGCCCACTCGGGGCTGTAAAATAGTGCATTTGTTCTTTCATGCCATTGCAATTTATGATTATGAACCACCATTAGATCTAGAGGAGCTAATTGATCATGTAGATCATTGGAACTATAAATGTGAATTTAATTTACAAGGTAAAGAAAGTGGCCGAGAGGCATGTTTGTTCTGGGACTCCATCCCGTCTCAACCGTCGCCGCCATCATTCTGTGCTGCATTGTAAAGCTGTCGAACCGTAATTTTGTTATCCAAGTACATCCATTATAGCTCTTTGAATGAAGAAGTGTAATTATCAGATCTGAGTTGTGTTTTAGTTCATTATCCTCACGGTAAAAGACCTTGTTGATGTGTGCTTGAAGTCCATTTATAAGGCATGGCCTAATTTTATTTTTTCTGCCACAGATTTTTGATAAAATAATTGAAAAGTGTATTATGGTACACCTGAAAGCTATAAAAGTTGGCTATACTGAAATTCAGGATTAATAGCAATATTTTTTGCGAAACATTACCAATCATTGAATATTTTTTAGGAAGAACACGTCGCGAGTGATAACTGCAGCTGTTGTATATGTCTGCTTCGTTGAAGTCAGCATAGAATGGGACTGGTGCTTAGATGGAGGTTGCAAGGTACGTGAAGAGATTTATCCAAACACTATGTGCTACTACAAGGAACTACCTGAAAATGATATGTACAGAAGTAAGTACATTACTCAGATGATTTCACAGAAACAGAAGCTCCTTCGTATTTTCCTTCCTTAGCTGCATTTTTCTTGAAATAATCATGAATAGCTCAGTCACTTAAATAACCACGCGGTGCTTTCTCCAGATATCAAGGACGCAATGACTGAAACTGACAGAAAAAGGTTACTTTCGTGGTTTAACACGTACCGAAACAAAATGGCCGCAGGCGAGATCCCAGGGTGGCCTCCAGCAGCAGACATGAGGCAGTTGACATGGGAAAAAGATTTGGAGGAGGTGGCGCGACGGTTCTCGTTCCAGACGAGGCGAGGCAGCGATTTTTGTCGTCGAACCGAAAAGTACTTTGACGTTGGTCAGATCACCGCCATAAGCGACTCTGGAGGGAGTAATGAGTCCTATCCCGACGTCAAATTCGCCTTCGTTGGTTGGGTGGAACAGTACAAAAATGTGATACTGAATGCGGATCCCAAAATTCTGATAAAGCAATATATATATGGTTCAGTAGAGGCACCTTGGGGTGAATTAACGTCCATTGTGTGGGCTAAAGCGTTTAAAATCGGGTGTGCCACCACCACTTTTGATCCAAAAGATCCCCCATTAAAGGATGCTGAACATAGCGGTAGACAAGTTACTTGCAATATCCACCACCGCCCTAATGAGCTGTATAAACCAATTTACACCATGGGCGACGCCTGCACCAAATGTCCCACAAATACCAGTTGCAACAGAAATTCCACACACCCCTCTCTCTGCGCTCTGCCAGGAGATCCTTCTGATGAAGTGCCGGAATTCATATTCCTCAACAGTGAAATGCTCGCCGTCAATCGCTACTGTGCTGTCATTTTGTTATTGATAACTCGCTTGTTCTGAGGTTACTCTCTCAATACCGCATTAAATAAAGTGGCTACTTCAATTTCGGTTTGTTATTTTTAGAACTCGGCAATATATGCGAAATAAAACCTCAAAATATGCAGGTAGATGCCCAATATAAGCATTTGTACATATGCGCGAAAAAATCCGAAAATATGCCTTCAGAATATGCGCAAGATAGTTGAACAATTGAATAATAAGTGGGAAACAAAGACATTTCAGTACATAGTTACTTGTATTTGTTCAATTCTTATGTATGTACATTTTTATACAAAATCATTTTATACGATTTTTACAATAGTTTTACTCTGTTTTTATACAAAACATTTAATTGTTAAAATATGTTAGCTTGTACTACCAAGTGCTTTTCCAAATTTTCAGTTGTAAAAGATTTTCTCAAATCGTGCAATAATAGTTTTAAACGGGAGAATGACCGCTCCACATCTGCTGAGACAATTGGTAGATATTTGAAAGACGCCACTTCTTGAGGAGTGTATGACCAGTTGCTGGTGTTGGGTGAGTCGCCGTCCAACACTTTCGCCAACACAACGACAGTTTTCCAGCCAGGATTTCGTTTGAGTACACACTCTAATTTTTCTCGAACGGTTTCACCTGTTTTTCCGGGCCATGATAACGCTTCCTCATTAGAGGAAATAGCTGACAAACTGGAAAATATGGCTTTTGTCAAGAAATGCCCATTACATGCACTTATACCAAAAACTGCGAATATATGCAAATATATGCACGATAAATACAAATTTGGAGCGACAAAATGGCTTGAATATGGCATATTTGAGCTCCTTACAGCTTGGGCATGGGTATCGCAAAAAAAATATGCAAATATGCAGAATGCCGAGCCCTAGTTATTTTCAATAATAAGCCTTTGGAATCGACCAAGAAAAAACAATTGTTATCCTCCCTAAAAATTTGATGTTTTTTTGTTTCAAGGTACGTAGAATCCGAAAATCGGATAAACATTTTTCCGTCCGTCCTCCGTACGCGGGACTTTTCTTAGCAACACTGGACCGATTTGGTTCAAATTTGGTATATGGGCTCCATTTGGTGTCTAGTTGAGCTGCGAAGCTTGGTTGATGTCAGTCACTTCTAAGGGGTGAAAATTGAGGGTTGACATTTTCAAGAGTGCCCTAGCTCGAAAACTCGAAATAAAGGTATCGTTTCTTCAATTTAAATAAATTATTGAGACCACCCAGAGCTCTGCGGGACAAACCGTCGCTCCCTACGAGTATTTAAGGGTTTCCCTTCGATAAAACAGAATCATGAGTGTGAAACACCAAAGAGGTCTAATCTCCGTTCAAATTTTATCTGACTAAAATGCGATCACTGTTAATTTCTTCGATTTGTATTCATTTTTGCTTTCTGAGCAACCAGTAATAAAATTTCCATTTGAAGCTCTCTATTTTGGTTTATTATTTTCAATAATAAACCTTTGGAATCGAGCAAGAAAAAAAATGTTTAACCCCCCTCAAAATTTGATGTTTTACGTTTCAAGGTACGTAGAATACGAAAATCGAATAAAAATTTTCCGTCCGTCCGCCGTACGCGGCACTTTTCTTAGCAACACTGGACCGATTTGGTTCAAATTTGGTATATGGGCTCCATTTGGGGTCTAGTTGTGCCGCGAAGCTTTTGGTTGATGTAGGTCACTTCTAAGGGGTGAAAATTAAGGGTTGAAATCTTCAAGAGTGCCCTAGCTCGAAAACTCTCGAAATAAAGGAATCGTTTTTTCACCAATTTTAAATAGTATTGAATTTTTAAACATTTTTGAGACCACCCGGAGCTCTGTAGGACAAACCGTTCGGTCCCTACGAGTACTTGAAGGTTTTCCTTCGATAAAACAGATTCATGAGTGTGAATCTCAAAAGAGGTCTAATCTCCATTCAAATTTTATCGGACTAAAATGCGATCGCTGTTCATTTCTTCGATTTGTATACAGTTTTGCCTTCTGCGTAACCAGTAATCAAATTTCCATATGAAGCTTTCTATTTTTCCAATCGAGTGTGAAGCGTTTAGTTCTTTCTAATAAACTTGATTATGAAGGTGTGAAGCCAGTATGGTGTGGTAGGTAGTACCTAGCTGGTAGGTAAAAAAAAGTTGGTAGGTAAAAAAAAAAAGTTGGTGGGTAAAAAACGCTGCAAATCATTGCTCAAAGGCTTCTCCACTCTTCAGATCACTGATCAGCTGAGTGAGCTCCAAAGCCATTTTCAATCCTATTGAATGGATGTGCTCTTCCAGGCGTCTCCAGCATTCGAGGAGATCTTCTTCACTCTTCAGATCACTGATCAGCTGAGTGAGTTCCAAAGCCATTTTTACTCCTATTGAATGGAAGTGCTCTTCCAGGCTTCTCCAGCATTCGAGGAGATCTTCTTCACTCTTCAGATCACTGATCAGCTGAATGAGCTCCAACACCATGTTTACTCCTATTGAATGGAAGTGCTCTTCCAGGCGTCTCCAGCATTCGAGGAAATCTTCTTCACTCCTCAGATCACTGATCAGCTGAGTGAGCTCCGAAGCCATTTTCAATCCTATTGAACGCAGGAAACTGAAATTTGAGAGGGAAGGTCAAGGGAGAATACAGATGGTGGTAGGTGCTATTGATGGAGAACCAGTGATCTACACAGAAGGGTGATCTATACAGAAAATAATAAACCTTCTGAGCAATGATTTGCAGCGTTTTTCGAAGAAGACCTATATCTATGAATTTTCAAAGTTTCGACCGTTTATGACGTCCCAGTGGGCTGGGGGGTCCCTCCCAGGCGAGAGGGGCGCGTGACGTCATAAACGGTCGAAACTTTGAAAAATCATAGAAACAGATCTACTCACGCTAGAAGGTCGCGGTTGGTGCCAAAAATTTCAGGATGTAGTCTACTTTCGAATAAAAATCTAAAAAAAATCTAGGCGCACCCCCCATTGAGCAGATTATACTCCAGATCCTCATTTCACTATCATCCACCCAATGGCTCTCCTTTGTATGTACTGACGTGAATGGCATGTTATTTGCAATTTAGGGATGCTATACTGCTCACTCAACTTGGCAGACGTTTGTTAGGATCGCGGAACTGAGGAGTCTGTAAGTCACCATCGTGAAACCGCTGGGTCGCGTTTGGGTTGGATAAACCTCTCAGAGAGGTGGCATTCCGGTCTTGGGGAAAGATAGATGGCTTTGCTAGCTACCCCTCCTCCGACCACCACAGACTACCATGGACTACGTTATAGTGTTGGTCTTGTCCTGCTACGGCGACACCCCTCTTCTCTCCACCGCCACGCCGAAGGAATTCAGACGATATTGCATCGGCACCCTCATTCCCGACATTATCTTCGTGCTCGATATCCCGACGGGAGAGGAAGGGGAGAAGGGATGGGAGGCTCCCATTTTCCGGCCTTTATTATTCTAAGCCCCACCCCTCCGGAGGTTTTCCCAGGAATCTTTATGATACTTTAAAAATGTTATTGGGAACAACAAAGTAAGAAGAGGAATGTAATGAACTTCCCTGCGGGTTACGAGCGCCTTACTGAATGAAATTTTTCCTCGTCAGAAACGTAGGTTAACTGAATTGAAACCATTTCATGCAAATAAAATAATGAAAATTATCACCGGCAAACATACCTGCGCTACGCTCGTCCCTTCACCACCAAGCACGCATAGGTAACAAGCTGAGAATAATTCTCATAATATGTAACAATATGTAATAATAATGTAATAATATGTAATAATATTATTTAATAATGTAATAATATGTAATGTACTATGTAATAATATGTAATATGTAATATGTAATGTAATAATGTAACAACATAATAATGTAATAATGTAACAAGCTGAGAATAATTCTCATAATATGTAACAATATGTAATAATAATGTAATAATATGTAATAATATTATGTAATAATGTAATAATATGTAATGTAATATGTAATAATGTAATAATATGTAATGTAATATGTAATATGTAATAATATGTAATGTAATATGTAATATGTAATAATATGTAATATGTAATAATATTACATATTACATAATATGTAATATGTAATATTATTACATAATTATGTTACATAATATATCACATATTATTACATTATTACATTACATATAACATAATATTACTATGTTATATGTAATGTAATAATGTAATAATATGTGATATATTATGTAATAATAATGTAACAATTATTGTTACATTACCTACCAGTTAGTACAATATCCTTGAGGCCACACATTAGTTCAAATGTCATGTAATTTATGCGCAGTAAGGTGACATCTGTGTGGCATCCTACAGTTACCACAAAGAGTATCGTAGTCAGCATCAGTGCCGATCAACGGAACTTCTTGGAATACTCTAGTTCCGTAATTCTAAATGTCACCTGTGTTATCATTCATACAAATCTTGTGCAATTACTATCAATAGAACACATTCCAAATATGTTGCACATTTTCCTGGGTTGGTTTACATGAGTCATTTTTTAGGCTGGTTGTTCCATATTTGGGTACCTACCTTTTTCGTACGTCTCACTTGTACTTTGAAGCGCTAACACCCAAGCTTAACTAGGAGGTAACCTGACCCGTGGTTAACAATTTTTAATTCTCAAAAGTGCATCGGTATAAGAAATTTTGTGTTGAATCCGAATATATACCATTCATTACTATGATTGTGATGGTAATAACCACAAAAACCTCCTATTTTGGATTATTTCTGAAATTTGACCCCCTCGTATTTTTTTTTATTATGAACATTTTGGCGAAAACTTCAAAAATTTGCGAACCAATTATTCAAGTTAAAATTTAAGCTGATTGTGCAGTTAAGGACTCGTGATACAAACAAGATAATTACTAGTCATTGTGTATTTTTCAAGACTTTACAGTTAATAGCTATAAAACGATGCTGTGGTTGGAAGAATCAGATACGATTGAATTCATATGGTGCAATCGAGGATTCTATCTTGAAACAAAAGAGCTGCTTAGTGCTCCTGAACTAAGAGTGCCATACTGCGCTGTTTAATACAGTATATGAATGCATCTCGAAAATCTATGTCAGCAAAATAACTGTGATTATATACCGAGCTTTCAACGCGTGTTTCTTATGAGCTGCAACCATTGGAACCAAGTGGCGGGACAATGTAGCTTGGAACTGAAGCTTGAAACACCCTCTCCGGTAAGTGCACCCGCGATTTCGCTTTGTTCCGTAGGAAAGTGTCTCCCATTCAAACTCTTGCACCTCCTCTTGTCTCAGATGAGCGGTTTTTTTCTGTCAGCTTTTTAATAGCATCTTTTTCACACCCTTTTCTTAAATAGTAAAAGTCACTAAAGAGGAATCATTTGAGGATCCAAGAAGCACCTACTCATTAGAAAAGGGCTAAAAGCAGCCCATTAGCGCCTTTTCTTTCTCGCGATTTCACACATGAAACTTAGTAAAATGTTTAGGTACGTCTGAAACATCAAATTTTTATTACTACAGAAAGGTTTATCGTTTTCTATATATATATCGCTCTTCTGCAAAGAACACAGCTTTGCCAGTGTCACTTTTTTCTTCTCTTTTTTTCGATCTCCCCTCAATGTCAAAAGTGGTCTTGATGTGACGGAAGGGGCACTCCGTAAATATAAATTAATAAACAAATTAAATAACATTAATGAGGAGGGCGCCCAGGACTCACCCGACGATGGCCCTGGGGGATTAAGGAAAGTGCCTCTATGAAAAGACCACCAATTGAGGTATGAGCCTAACATACCGAGATGCCCAACTCCCGCAACTCCTTGGCACTTTTTCCACACCGCACCCCGCGCCATGACAATGTTGCAATCATCACCCTGATGTTGTAGGGGGCCACTCCGAGACTGCTTGACGTAAATCATTTCTGTCCAAGCTGCCATTGACAACAGGGGCGTGGCGTCCATAAGGCCACTCTGGGTCTAGCCCCGGCAAAATTTCTCTCACTGTAACCTAGATTTTTACCCCAAAGTTGAAAAACGCTGCAAATTATTACACAATGGTTTATTATTTTTCTATATAGATCACTCGTCTACAAAATCACCAACCATCCAATATGAAGAGAGAAAAAAAAAAAAAAATCAAAATCGCCAACCATTGATCGCATTTCGGTCAGCTCTAATTTGAACGGAGATTAGGCCTCTTTTGCGATTCACACTCGTGTTTTGATTTATATATATATATATTTCAACATAAACCCTTAAATTTTCGTAGGGAGCGAACGGTTTGTCCTACTGAGCTCCGCGTGGTCTCAAAAAATTCTAAAAATTCTATAGAATCTTAAATTGAAGGAAAAAAAACACCTTTATATCGAAATTTTTTGAGGTAGGGCGTTTTCAAAATTTCAAAATTGATTTTGGAACCCTTAGAAGTGACCTACATCAACCAAAAGCTTCGGGGCACAACTAGACCCCGAATGGAGCCTACATACCAAATTTCATCAAAATCGGTCAATGCTAAGCGGCAAAAGTGCCGCGTACGGCGGACGGCGGACGGCGTACGGCGGACGGCGGACGGACGGCCAAATTTTTATTCGATTTTTGGATTCTACGTACCTTGAAACGTAAACCATCAAATTTTGAGGGGGTGTTAAATTTTTTTTTTTCTTGGTCGATTCCAAAGGTTCATTATTGAAAATAATATACCAAAAACTCCCTTCAAAAAGTGTTCTCCACAAAGTAGAAAAAAATCCCTAGCAGAAAGTTTTTTCCTCAAAACTCACTTATGATCCATGGAAGCATGGAGCTTTTACAAGTAAAAAATAATTCTACACTGACATGCAGTTATTATGTCAAATATCCATGGTAAAACCCGAGGCTATGGATCCACTTCAATGCCTACTACTAGATCCATGCCCAAGGCTGTCTCCATGGCCTGCTACGAGAGAGAAGAAGATGTAAGATGGAATCGATAGGTATCCAACAATCGATTTGTATGAAACAATCGATTCTCCACTCCCGAATTTTCAAGATCTGAGGCTAGACCCCGGCGTCGTCATGCCAACGTGTTTTTATTTTTAGTTTTGCCCCATGTCCGCACATGCGCAGTAGTGTTATTTTAGTTTATCCCCTCCCTTTCTCGGCCCCTTCCCTGGAAGACAAGATCGATTTTTTATTCTTTCTGATGATGACTTGTTTTGATTCAACTAGATAGATGGATACTCTGTTCAGGTTGCTATGAAAGTTCATTGTATAACAATGGACTCTTCATAGGATGTAAACGCATGGATTACTTCAGATATCAGTTATAGATGGGATTAAAAATTGAATGGACACTCCCCACTTTTACAGATTTTCACAGTATGTAGCCCAGACTGCACGATTAGGTGTTTAGTGTGTTTACACAGTACATAGAACAGTACTGGAAACAACTGACAAGAGATAAAGTTTATCTGATAAACAGGAGGGTGGTTACATCTTGACATGATACAATTGGCTGATTGACAGCAAAATTATGATTTTTGGAGTGTTATCGTTGTTGTGGATGGCGTTTGCTACACAGGGATTTTGTCACATACGCATGAAAGTAAGTTAAAACTATTGTAAGTTGAAACTAAGTTTTAAAATGTTGTTGAAGTTGTTATCTTCAGGTGTTTTGCTCCGAAATAGTCTCTCTCTTGAGCTCTTTACTGTGTTCCCTAAAGTTTCTTGAAACAATGACAGTTTACTTTCCTGGTCTTGGTGTTTGTTGTAATATGATCTGATGGAGTTGACCACTGATTAGACTTACCTACTTATCGTATTATTTCGTTTCTGTTCAACATTTCGGTATGGGGGAATACAATAGTGCTCTTCAGTTCCACAACTTTTCATATAAATATTCTACGTAGGCGTTGCAAAAGACAATTAAAAGTCATCAAAGGGAATATGATCCTCGAAAAGCATTAAAGACATTTCGACTAATATGTAGAATTTGTTAAGACACTTTTTTATATGATCTCGTCTTTATGATTAAGAAATTATGTGCTTTTCGTTTAAAAAAAATTGAATATTTAATGTTTTAGTAACAAATTAACATTTTCATCTTTTCGAGTCCCAAACATGATTTTTTTTTTCATCATTAACTGGAATGAAGTTGAGATGTGATGGTTCCCCACTGGGTCCTCCGTTTGATGCATAAGTATGTAGGTATGTGTGATCCTACGGTCAAGTTCGTGTATTTTCTGGTTTGGTGCCCCACCACTTTCAGAGGTCACCCAACGCCCCTGATTGACAACTTGGAAATCCAGGATAATGCAAGACCGGTCAGGCATAGGTACTACCTACCTACTTCACAATCAAGTTAATTTGGAAGAAATACAGGGTTCACATTCAATTTGAAGAAATAGGGAGTTGAGGGTGCCTTCATTAGGAAATTTTATAACTCATTGCCAAGGACGCAAAACTGAGTACAACTCGAGGAAACGAACAAAGATCGCATTTTGGTAATTCAAAATTTGTTCGGAGATTAGGCCTGTTTTGCGATTTACACTCGTGTTTCTGATTTATTGTATGTCCAACCCCGAAGTTTTCATAGGGAGCAAATGGTTTTTGCTACAAAGCTCTGGATGGTCTCAATCGATTCTAAAAATCAATTTTATTTTAATTTCTTAATGAAACATTATGTCGAGAGTTTTCGAAGTAGGACTCTTTTAAAAACTACTACCCTTATTTTTCACTCCTTGGAAGTGATTGATATCAACCAAAAGCTTCGGTGCACAACTAGACAAATGTCATCAATTTGGTTCACCAGTGAGCGTTTCTTGGGATTTGTCGAGCCTACCAGTCAAAATATTAGCAATACCATTCGTGTCCAACAATGATAGTGTTAAAAATTTAAAAATATGAATTTACGAAAAATTAGATTAGTACGGTTAGGTGTATAGGTACTTCTTACCTGATTGTAGTGTGCAAGGCAGGCTGTTTTGAATGCAGCTATGCTCCTGCACTAATTGCAAAAAGAAAATTGCCAAGTGGCAAAAACTTCGATTGTAGTGAGAATAAGTTTAAAAAGGAAAACCTACTTTCTACTACATAAATTAGTGGACTGTATTAGCTAAATTTTGACTAGAATGATATTGTAAATTGTTACCAAAATTTACCTGGACTAGGGTGTAATGGAAAAAGTACAACTGAGTTCCACAGCACGTTAATTTATTTGTGAATGATGCTGTTGATGCATGTGAGAGTAGGAACAACTGTGTGATATATGATACCTACCTAAAGTGGCCACTGGATTGAGTGAGAAAATACCTACACTCAAGGTATCAAGAAAAAGAAATAGGTATTAAAGAGATATTGTCGTATTATAACAAATTTTCCTTGAACCCCCTTGAATGTTCATAGGCAGAAAAGGCATGAGTCAGTGAGGTGATGGATGAAGGTGTTGCAGTGAGCCCAAGAAGTGTGACCATCAGACATTTATAGTAGAAGCTTGTCAGCCTTACCAGTAGGTAGCCCAGGGAGAAGTTCCAGACAGTGAAGCACAGCTAGGCACTGAAGAAGAACACAGGTACTGGGATGAGTGCAGACCAGACCAGGTGGTTTTGTCCCAGGGCACCAGATATATGAAGAATCCAACTTCTCTAGTAATTTTCGTGAATCAGGAGGCGCGACCACCGATTTTTATACGAAATTTAAGATAATTGATGTGAGAGAGAATGGATGTTCACTGATAACTTCTTGGAAACTTGATGCTAGTTCCAGGAAAAACGTTAATAATGGCGGACGAGACGAGACAGACCCAGAACAAAGGAAGCAGGGCGTGACTTCACAATGGCCTGTTGCTTGTGGAGAGGCACTGACACACACTAGCACAACTTTTCACTGATTTACGAACTAATGTTGTCTTGAATAAGAAAAATACAAAATAATAATAATTAGATGGGTACAACCCAGTATTTAACGCTGTAATTATTTAAATTAAATAACAATCAACAAGAAAAAGCATGCTCCGGTTGGCATTACTGCAAATGTGGGAAGTTTTCAGTTGGCAGTCCTATGACCTATTGATTGCGAGGTAACACTGCTCAAAAGGTAAACAAGAATTCAGATGGAAAATGAGAAAAAATGGGAGAAAAATATAAGTTTAACAGGAGGAAAAGGGTTTTATTGGTGCATCTAGTGCGGGAAATGGAAGTTTTGGTTGAAGCAGGAAAGGATAAAGTAGTGAATTAGCGGGACTTGAGTTTATGTCACTGATGCAGCGGAAAACCATTGCGAATTTTGCAGTGAAGTAGGTAAGTCTGATCACTGATTTTAGGAGTTCACTGATGGAGATAATAACTCAACATTCACATGTGGGTAAGTAGCTATTTATTTACTTTATTTTATTATTTGATAACAAATTCTTTTGTTTCAACAAAGTAGCAAGTAGTTTGAATGCATTTTTATGTTTAGGTGTGTTAATCTAAATTATGTTTATAAAGAGCGGTTATATCAAGGATTGTTTTGCGACCCAATTAAGGAAATTTCCCGTATAAACCACCACCCGAGTTGGACTTAATCTGGTGATTGCAACTTTTAGGGGCGCACATCGACCTTTATTCGGATTAACCTACAAGTAAGTGAAACTCATAAACTTTGAAGTATTAGACATGGCAGTGCTACCGGTAGGTTCGGGTCATTTGCTCACAAACCACATAACCCAGCTTGCCTGCTCTCAAAGCATTCACAGTTCAGGAATCGGTAGGAATAATCATTAGCGAATTTTCAATGATAAAATGGAGCCACTGAATTTGCCTCAAAACTCTTAGGATGAAAAATTTCTAAAAATGTCATCATAGAAATCCGTTTTGTAATATTTTAAAACAGTTTCTCAAGTTGAACACTTTTTCATGAATAGCTTTTCCACGTCAAACTGAAGGTTTTCTTAAACAAAATAAAGGTTTTCCATTTCAACATAAAGGTCTTCCATTTCAAAATATATATTCCAAATTCAAAATGAAGATCGTTATGACACTTCACTGTGGATGGTTCTCTATGAATTGGGAGGATGGTCTCCAATTCATAGGGGACCATCCCTCCAATTCATTGGGGACCACCGTCCCATTCGTAGGGTACCATCTCTACATTCAGAGGAGGGATCAGCCATATGAATCCTCCCAATTCATAGGGGATCTTATCGATCTTTATTTTGAAATGGAAGACCTTTATTTTGAAATGGTAAATCTTTATTTTGTTTTGTAAAACCTTTAATTTGACGCGGATAAGCTATACAGGGTGGCTCACGAGTTGGACTTTCTTCACTCAGAACTGTGCCTCAAAATTTCCGAGTATCGAAATAATCGAGATTCGAACTTTTCCAAGCTTCCATTAGAAGTTGAATAGCGAATGAGTTTTTTTTTCCAATTCCACCGTCATAGGAGTGAAGACTGTAAAATCCGATAACTACGGACGAGTCGAATGAGACTCGCGCGTACGCGTTTAAATTCCTCCATGCAATTCGAGGGAAGCGAATTCTGGGAAGGAAATTGAAAACTCGGTATCTGATAGGAAAGTGAGTGTCTGGAGAGAGAAGGGGGTTCTCATCCGAACGGAGGTGATCCGTATGTTTTTCTTCTCTCATCTCAAGGGGCGAAGATATTGTCAAGAGGTCGCAACTGAAGCTGCAGGTAGAAGCTGCTGTATCACAATCCATCTTTACAAGTGATGAACACCGTCTTTCTCGCAGGAAATGAAGTCTCCTAGGAATTAGTGCCTGCTTTCTTTACATTGGATTATAATAGAACGCACGGGGGCATAGTCATATCGTAATATGAGATTTAGTTTATTCAATAATGGACCTTTGTAATCGGGCAAGGAACAAATTTTGTAACCACCAGGTAACTTAGTTGATTAATTACGTTTCAAGTTACGTAGAATCCGAAAATCGAATGAAACATTGGAGGAAAATCAGGTGAACAGGGGGATCAGTACATGGAGGTTGTGGAGAATAGGAGGAAAGTCAGGTGAGCAGGGGGGAACCGTACATGGAGGTTGAGGAGAATTAGAGGGAAGTCAGGTCAACAGGGGGGGGGGGATAAGTACATGGAGGTTGTAGAGAATAGGAGGGAAGTCAGTGAACAGGGGGGATCAGTACATGTAGGTTGTGGAGAATAGGAGGAAAATCAGGTGAACAGGGGGATCAGTACATGGAGGTTGTAGATAATAAGAGGAAAGTCAGGTGAGCAGGGGGGATCAGTACATGGAGGTTGAGGAGAATTGGAGGGAAATCAGGTGAACAGGGGGATCAGTACATGGAGGTTGTGGAGAATGGGGGAGAAGTCAGTGAACAGGGGGGATCAGTACATGGAGGTTCAGGAGAATTAGAGGGAAGTCAATTCAACAGGGGGGAGGGGATCAGTACATGGAGGTTGTAGAGAATAGGGGGGAAGTCAGTGAACAGGGGGGATCAGTACATGTAGGTTGAAGAGAATTATAGGAAAATCGGGTGAACAGGGGGATCAGTACAAGGAGGTTGTAGAGAATAGGAAGGAAAATCAGGTGAGCAGGGGGGATCAGTACATGGAGGTACAGGAAATTAGAGGGAAGTCAGGTCAACAGGGGGGGGGGGGGTTCAGTACATGGAGGTTGTAGAGAATAGGAGGGAAATCAGTGAACAGGGGGATCAGTACATGGAGGTTGTAGAGAATAGGAGGAAAATCAGGTGAGCAGGGCGGATCAGTACATGGAGGTTGTAGATAATAAGAGGAAAGTCAGGTGAGCAGGGCGGATCAGTACATGGAGGTTGAGGAGAATAGGAGGAAAATCAGGTGAACAGGGGGATCAGTACATGGAGGTTGAGGAGAATAGGAGGGAAGTCAGGTGAACAGGGGGATCAGTACATGTAGGTTCAGGAGAATTAGAGGGAAGTCAATTCAACAGGGGGGGGGGGATCAGTACATGGAGGTTGTAGAGAATAGGGGGGAAGTCAGTGAACAGGGGGGATCAGTACATGTAGGTTGAAGAGAATTAAAAGAAAATCGGGTGAACAGGGGGATCAGTACAAGGAGGTTGTAGAGAATAGGAAGGAAAATCAGGTGAACAGGGGGGGATCAGTACATGGAGGTACAGGAGAATTAGAGGGAAGTCAGGTCAACAGGGGGGGGGGGGGATCAGTACATGGAGGTTGTATAGAATAGGAGGAAAATCAGGTGAGCAGGGGGGATCAGTACATGGAGGTACAGGAGAATTAGAGGGAAGTCAGGTCAACAGGGGGGGGGGATCAGTACATGGAGGTTGTAGAGAATAGGAAGGAAAATCAGGTGAACAGGGGGGGATCAGTACATGGAGGTACAGGAGAATTAGAGGGAAGTCAGGTCAACAGGGGGGGGGGATCAGTACATGGAGGTTGTAGAGAATAGGAAGGAAAATCAGGTGAACAGGGGGGGATCAGTACATGGAGGTACAGGAGAATTAGAGGGAAGTCAGGTCAACAGGGGGGGGGGGATCAGTACATGGAGGTTGTAGAGAATAGGAGGAAAATCAGGTGAGCAGGGGGGATCAGTACATGGAGGTTGTAGAGAATAGGGGGGAAGTCAGTGAACAGGGGGGATCAGTACATGGAGGTTGTAGAGAATAGGAAGGAAAATCAGGTCAACAGGGAGATCATTACATGGAGGTTGTAGAGAATAGGAAGGAAAATCAGGTCAACAGGGAGATCAGTACATGGAGGTTGTAGAGAATAGGAGGGAAGTCAGTGAACAGGGGGGATCAGTACATGTAGGTTGTAGAAAATAGGAGGAAAATCAGGTGAGCAGGGGGATCAGTACATGGAGGTTGTAGAGGATAGGAGGAAAATCAGGTGAACAGGCGGGATCAGTGCATGGAGGTTCAGGAGAATTAGAGGGAAGTCAGTGAACAGGGGGGATCAGTACATGTAGGTTGAAGAAAATTATAAAAAAATCGGATGAACAGGGGGATCAGTACAAGGAGGTTGTAGAGAATAGGAAGGAAAATCAGGTGAACAGGCGGGATCAGTACATGGAGGGTACAGGAGAATTAGAGGGAAGTCAGGTCAACAGGGAGATCAGTACATGGAGGTTGTAGAGAATAGGAGGGAAGTCAGTGAACAGGGGGGATCAGTACATGTAGGTTGTAGAAAATAGGAGGAAAATCAAGTGAGCAGGGGGATCAGTACATGGAGGTTGTAGAGGATAGGAGGAAAATCAGGTGAACAGGGGGATCAGTACATGGAGGTTGTAGAGAATAGGAGGAAAATCAGGTGAGCAGGGCGGATCAGTACATGGAGGTTCAGGAGAATTAGAGGGAAGTCAGTGAACAGGGGGGGGGGATCAGTACATGGAGGTTGTAGAGAATAGGAGGGAAAATCAGGTGATCAGGGGGATCAGTGCATGGAGGTTGTAGAAAATAGGAGGAAAATCAGGTGAGCAGGGCGGATCAGTAGATGGAGGTTCAGGAGAATTAGAGGTAAGTCAGGTCAACAGGGGGGGGGGGATCAGTACATGGAGGTTGTAGAGAATAGGAGGGAAAATCAGGTGATCAGGGGGATCAGTGCATGGAGGTTGTAGAAAATAGGAGGAAAATCAGGTGAGCAGGGGGATCAGTACATGTAGGTTGTGGAGAATAGGAGGAAAATCAGGTGAACAGGGGGATCAGTACATGGAGGTTGTAGAGAATAGGAGGAAAATCAGGTGAGCAGGGGGGATCAGTACATGGAGGTTCAGGAGAATTAGAGGGAAGTCAGTGAACAGGGGGGGGATCAGTACATGGAGGTTGTAGAGAATAGGAGGAAAATCAGGTGAGCAGGGGGGATCAGTACATGGAGGTTGTAGAGAATAGGAGGAAAATCAGGTGAACAGGGGGGATCAGTACATGGAGGTTCAGGAGAATTAGAGGGGAGTCAGGTCAACAGGGGGGGGGGATCAGTACATGGAGGTTCAGGAAAATTAGAGAGGAGTCAGGTCAACAGGGGGGGGATCAGTACATGGAGGTTGTAGAGAATAGGAGGGAAAATCAGGTGATCAGGGAGATCAGTGCATGGAGGTTGTAGAGAAAAGGAGGAAAATCAGGTGAGCAGGGGGGATCAGTACATGGAGGTTCAGGAGAATTAGAGGGGAGTCAGGTCAACAGGGGGGGGGGATCAGTACATGGAGGTTGTAGAGAATAGGAGGGAAGTCAGTGAACAGGGGGGATCAGTAGATGTAGGCTGAAGAGAATTATAGGAAAATCAGGTAAACAGGGGGATCAGTACATGGAGATTGTAGAGAATAGGAAGGAAAATCAGGTGAACAGGGGGATCAGTACATGGAAGTTCAGGAGAATTAGAGGGAAGTCAGGTCAACAGAGGGGGGGGATCAGTACATGGAGGTTGAAGAGAATAGGAGGAAAGTCAGTGAACAGGGGGGATCAGTAGATGTAGGCTGAAGAGAATTATAGGAAAATCAGGTGAACAGGGGGATCAGTACTTGGAGGTTGTAGAGAATAGGAAGGAAAATCAGGTGAACAGGGGGGATCAGTACATGGAGGTTCAGGAGAATTAGAGGGAAGTCAGGTCAACAGAGGGGGGGGGATCAGTACATGGAGGTTGTAGAGAATAGGAAGGAAAATCAGGTGAACAGGGGGGATCAGTACATGGAGGTTGTAGAGAATAGGAAGGAAAATCAGGTGAACAG
The DNA here is from genome assembly GCA_009739505.2 of Apolygus lucorum. Lineage (NCBI taxonomy): Eukaryota > Metazoa > Arthropoda > Insecta > Hemiptera > Miridae > Apolygus > Apolygus lucorum. Next base: position 66,220,643 of record CM019181.2, on the reverse strand, counting down.
GGGGGATCAGTACATGGAGGTTCAGGAGAATTAGAGGGAAGTCAGGTCAACAGAGGGGGGGGGGGGATCAGTACATGGAGGTTGTATAGAATAGGAAGGAAAATCAGGTGAACAGGGGGGATCCGTACATGGAGGTTCAGGAGAATTGGAGGGAAGTCAGGTCAACAGAGGGGGGGGATCAGTACATGGAGGTTGTAGAGAATAGGAAGGAAAATCAGGTGAACAGGGGGGATCAGTACATGGAGGTTCAGGAGAATTAGAGGGAAGTCAGGTCAACAGAGGGGGGGGGGGATCAGTACATGGAGGTTGTAGAGAATAGGAAGGAAAATCAGGTGAACAGGGGGGATCAGTACATGGAGGTTGTAGAGAATAGGAAGGAAAATCAGGTGAACAGGGGGGATCAGTACATGGAGGTTCAGGAGAATTAGAGGGAAGTCAGGTCAACAGAGGGGGGGGGGGATCAGTACATGGAGGTTGTATAGAATAGGAAGGAAAATCAGGTGAACAGGGGGGATCAGTACATGAAGGAGAATTGGGGAGTAAGAGTGGTGAACAGGAAGAGGGGCGGTGAGTGAGGGGAAAGGAAGGGGCAGTGACCGTTTGATTACCAATCAAGGAAGGAAAACGGTTCATTTATTGGGGAGCGGGTGGAGTCCTGGGGCCAGAAACCCGTTTAGGCGGAGGTGGAAAAACGAGAATAGGGCGGGAGAATGAGGGTGAGGGGGAGGAAGAGGGGGGGAGAATATTGGAGCAGGAAATATCCCAATCAATAGATATATGCAAATGGCGTCAATATGTGTGATTAATAAGAGATAACTCGATAAGAGCGTATAAGAGATGATGGAGGGGGGAGGGTCACGTTTTCAATAATTGGACCCCCGCCCCCCCTCCTCATCCACATACTCCATCTCCGAACTTCTCCCCTCTTCGTTACTCCTGTTACTATTTTGTCATCCTCGTTTGATTTGGATTTTCGTTTTAATTGCGGCGCCGCCCTCCCTCCTCCTCCTCCTCCTCCTCTCCGCCAATTTCTTCGACCCTCCTCCACCTCCACCGCCTCCCCCGCCAACATTCACGTTTGACGCTGAAGGGTCAACTAAATTGGCCTCCCAGGACTTCGCTAATGAACCAAACATCATCAGCTTTGCCAATAACCCTAATTCCCTCCCCCACCCACTTCACTCCTCCACCCCCTCCACCTCCACCCCCTCCACCTCCACCCCACTCCCACCTCAATAATCGAAACAACTACACCTTGTGAATTCAACTACTGTGAAATTTCATATCGTCCATATACCTGGAAAACCATGTAAGTCGAGTTTATCGAATTTTACAGGGGACACTAAAAAATTAATAATTCAGTTTTCATTCCACATGCAATAAGTTTTAAAAACTGGTTAAAACTGGTGGTAACAGTAGTATTTCAAAGAGCCTGGGACTAATTTCATCAAAATTTACTTCAGCGAACGAAAAAATGGACTTACATGCTTTTACCCAGCCTTTGACACCTGACTTACATGGTTTTCAATTCGATTTGTATGAAAATATACCCAGCTTGGGTTATTTAATTATTAGGAATATTATTCAATTTTTTTCTCCAGGTTTCAAGGTTACACGAAATACCCAAATCGATGCAAAAGGAAAATATTCAAATGAAATCATAGGAGTTGACTAATACGCAGACTCCTTGAGTCAAAATGACAGTCTTCTTGTCAATATTAGTAGAGTTGAGCAATAAATTATCCAATATACCTACTCGTACTACCAATTCCTCAATTACCATTTTTAAAATTACAACCATTACTTATAGGAACACTTTACCTATCACAACCGTAACTAGGTACTTTTGTTTCATTAAAACAAGGGAGGAGCTAGGTATGGGTTAGGGACGGGTTAGAGATGAACTGTGTATGGGTTGGAGATGGACTAGGGACGGGTTAGGGGTTAGGGATAGGTTGGAACTAAGCTAGGGATGGGCTGGGTATAAGTTAGGAGTTGGGATAGGTCAGGGCTGGGTTGGGGATGAGCTTGGGATGGGTTAAGAGTTGGAGATAGGTCAGGGCTGGTTTGGGTTGGAGATGGACTAGGGATGGATTGAGGATGGGTTAGGTATGAGTTAGGTTAGGGAGGGGATAGGGGTTCAGGATAGGTTGGAGATGGGCTATGGACGGGTTAGGGGATGAGTAGTGGATGGGATATGGGATGAGTTAGGGACGGGTTGGGTTAGGGTGTAACAATATAGGTTGAATTTCAAATTGAAATTCACCTAATTGTTCATAAGTTAGTCAGAGGAGGGTGACGACTCGATTCATATCTCTATGAATCGGATATCTCTAAAGGCGTAGCTCCAACAAATCGGGAACAAACCAATTGGTTTGTCCCGTATGAAATGTAGGATCGTCACAAGGGGTTATACATAGGTAGGGCTGGGTAGGGTATGAGCTGAGGATGGGTTAGGGATGGACTAGGGATAAGTTAGGTATGGGTTATGGATGGGTTAGGGCTAGGACAGGGCTGGGTTGGGGATGAGCTGTGGATGGGTTGGATTTCAGTTAGGGATGGGTAAGGGGTTAGGGATAGGACAGGGCTGGATTTCCTTAATTATTATCTCATTATTATCTCTTGTATCATTAATTTTACAGAGTATCCTGTAAAACATAAGCACACTACTAATCTCTTTTTGTTCTTTCTAACATCAGCATTACAGCTAGGTCAAACAGCCAACAAATCAATCAATTCATCTAAAATTATCCTTCTAAATAATGTAAAAATAATTTAGAAACAATGCGGAAAAACACGTGGGTCGTGATCTTAAGGTGGCCACAGTATGGAAAATCACGTGTCTGCAGAACACAAGTAGTGGAATTTATTGCAGAAATTGGGAATTATAGAAAGTTTCTATTTATGATCACTTTCTCCGAACTCCATTTATGAATTTTGTAAACTTTTACATGAAAAAAAAAGAAAATAACTGATCTTTTTTGATGGAAACTTGCCACCAGCGTGAGCTGCTCACTTTTATGAAAGCATACACAGGACTTACATGGTATCCCGGCGATAAAAGAGGTAACCGACTTACACGTTTTTTCTATGCTTTCTGGATAAAAAACTATTCTTCAGATTAGAAAACGGCTTCACTAGATGGATCAAGTGACCCCAATTTACCTAGAGAGCTCAAAACCTTATTTTCGAAAAAAAATCGATTTACATGGTTTTCCAGGTACATGAACGATATAAAGAATTTAATACAAAGAAAAATACTGAGTCCTCCTGATTGAATGAAAACTTGAAACTAGTTTATGAAAAAATTTATACATCGAAGGTAGTGTTTTCTGATCTGGTGTGACCGTTTTAGTTTACTATTTTCAATAATGAATCTTTTGTTGTGATCAGCTTTTTTTTTTTAAGAAACTCCCCTGAAAGACGCTGGGGGCACGCCATTAATAAAAATAAATAAATAAATCAAATATAATGGGGAGGACGCCCAGGACTCTACGACGCCGCACAGTGGGCAAAATGGCCAATCTAGGTGGGCAAAAGTCAAGTCAAAACATGGGAATCTCTAATATTAGTCATTGTTCATTATGAGTTCGCAGTCCCCAAAACGTTAATATTTACATCGACAAAACCTTCTATTGCTGTACAAACTTCGATCAAAAGTGTCGCCGTTTCCTGTTCAAATAAGATCGCATTATCAGCTACTATGAACCCCCAACTTTTCTCAACTACGCTGCAGTTAGTTGTAGGCAGAATCGTTTCTGAACCGATTTGGTTCAAATTTGGTATATGGGCTCCATTTGGAGTCCAGTTGTGCCGCGAAGTTTTCGGTTGATGTAGGTCACTTTTAAGGGATGAGAATTGAGGGTTGAAATTTTCAAGAGTGCCCTAGCTCTAAAACTCTCAAAATAAAGGTATTGTTTTTCGCCAATTTAAAATAGTCATTTTTGAGTTTTAAAAAATGAAGACCACAGGGGAAGAACGCACCAAGTCGATTTTTTGCGAAAAATAGGTTATGACGGTTCCTTATAAATTTTTTCACGGTGGACTCGATGGTGACCACCAAAATGGGCAAAAACGATCCAATATAAGAGAAAAATTTGAGAAACGAAACACCGTACAGGGGAAGAACGCACCAAGCCGAGCGCAACCGGGGAAGAACGTGCCAACTTTCGGGCTCCCTCCCCCAGGTCGTAATCCCCTACCTGATGGATCTCTGTGATTCACGCGTTCATGCGGTTTTCCTGGGTTTCACAGTATTATTTTCGATTGTTAGCGACGATAAATAATATTTTCTTCATACCAATAAGTTTATTTGAGATAGATACTAGTGTTTGTTTTCTTGAAAACGGCGAAACTGTTTTTGTTTTTGTTGGCGAAAACTGTTTTGTTTTCGTGGAAGTGAATATGGAACAGGAAAGCGAGAAAGAAGGGAATAATCTTGTTACCACCAAGAAGAAAAAATCTACTGGAAGGATACGGGATGTGGCTCAGTCCTGTTTCAAGAAGTTGAAGATCAAAAAATGAAGACACGTGTTTTGAGTTTTTTGGTAATTTTTTTCAGAACGAAGGGTTTTCCTTGATTTTTAAAAATACAAACATCAGTTTCCTCAAATTTTATTAAATGAACAATTTTTTCAAAATCAATGTTAACATCCTTAATTTTTTTTGTAATACCTACTCCTTTTTTGCAAGAACAAAAATGAATTTCCTGGATTTTATTCTATTAAAATATTTTGCAAAACTTCTTCGTGAGTGAATTTTTAAAAATACCAACTCATTATATACTTTATTAAAATGTCACGAAACCGTTTTGCCCTGATAAAGAGAGAAATCTTATGGTAGGATACTATGAATAAAACCAGCAATACACGTTCATGGTGCGTTCCCCTGTACAGATGGACCTTTGCAACTTTGGATAGCAATATGGAGTTTTAAAATACTTTTTGCAGTAGTTTTGATTGTACCACCGCATTCTACAGTACGCTGAGATACAAATTCCATTTTTTTAAATTGTATCGACCAAATTCGAACTAATATTGGGTTTTTGCCGGAAAAAATCATTTCCTGAAAAGTTTACAAAATGGGACATGGTGCGTTCTTCCCCTGTAGTCTTCACATTGTTTGAGACCACACGGAGCTCTGTAGGACAATCCGTTTGCTGCCTACGAGTACTTAAGAGTTTTCATTCGATAAAACAGAATCACGAGTGTGAATCACCAAAGAGGTCTAATTCCGTTGAAATTTTAGCTGACCAAAATGCGATCGCTGTTCGTTTCTTCGAGTTGTATTCAGTCTTGCTTCCTTGACTACCAGCAGTCAAATTTTCATGTGAATTCCCTATTTTTCGAATCGAGTGTGATGCGTTTAGTTCTTCCAAAACTTGATTGTGAAGGTGTGAAGGCAGTGTGGTGTGGTAGGTAGTAGGTACCTGTGAATGTGTGAGTATTTTGGTTTGAAAACAATCTTCGAACGTACTGAATCATCAATGGGGAATCATCGATCAATTCAATAAAAGCTAGACGTATTTTGTAAGCGGATTGTAAGCGACAAACAGTCTCGTTTCAACCTTGCAAATTAGTTGGAGGAACCATCACTGGAGAAACTGTTGAAAAGAGCTCCCCCCGCCCCTTCCAACCCACAGTTACCATCTTCTGTAATTTAGCGTTCAACTTCTTCAAGAAGTCGTTAGTTACTGTCGTTTCCTCACTCCAGACGCTCATTAAACAGTTTTCCCGAAACTTATCAAAAAAAATTAAAAACTGCACTTAGAATGGAAGATGTGCTCGGAATTTTTCCGTTTTAAATTAATGTACTCTTTCATCTTTCTTTTATACTATTTAGTATAGTCTTTCATTTCGGGATTAATTGTACCCGAGAAACTTTTTATTCTTGAGTCGAATAGGAGTTGAGAAATTGTATTTAATTACAAAACTGAGTCGTCGCAGAAATAAATGAAGATCACTCAGTAACGCAGTAGGTTTGCTCAACCATTGCTCTGAATCTCACCGGGGTTGTGGTTGTTCAGGTAGAAATAACTTTTAATGTTTCACGTCACGAGAAATCGTACTGAACTCGCACGTGAAATAATGTGGCATCGCAATTTTTGGTCATTTATAGTTTGGCATTTATTTGAAGCACATCCCCAGAAGAGGGTTCCTCGTGGAAAATTGGGTATACACGAAAAGTGTGTTCATCCGAAATATACACACATCCCTCTGTGTGTATATGGATTTCTGCTTTTCAGACATGTGTCCCTCTAAGTGTAGTACGTAGTACTATTATGTGTAGTACATAATATGTACATAATATTATTATGTCCCTCTAAGAGTGAGCACGTCTTCCATGCCTAAAAAGCAGATGTCTCGTCAAATGATATTATTCTATCAGCTAATTTTCGAAGAAAATTTTAAATTTTTTCAATATCGTAAAAGTTCAGTCATTATCTGAATTATAAAATCACTTAGCTTCGCTGTGCCGGATATTTTGGTGACGTTTTTGGTATGGGTTCCTCATTTTGAATTCACATGCTTGAAAGGCGTACATACCTCTAAGTGTACGTAGCGAAATCACGAGAGGAATGCCTGACAGGCAAGTATCCCTCCGAACCGTAATTTCGTTCATGTCCCAGCCGAAGTGTTAATGTAGGTCCAAAATTCAAGTCCTCATAGGGAGCGAACGGTTTGATCAATAAAGCTCTGGGTGGTCTCATTCGATTCTGAAAATGCATTTTTCAATTTTAAATTGGCGAAAAAACAATAGGTACCTTTAGATCGAGACTTTTCGAGCTAGGGCGTTTTGGAAATTACAGCCCCTTTTTTCACCCCTTAGACGGAACTGACACTTACAAATAGCTTCGGGGTACAACAAGACCCCAAATGTGACACTTATTAACAATTTCACCAAAATCGGTCCCTGATGACTAAAGAATGTGCCGCGTACGGTGGACGGACGGGTTTTAACTTTTAAATTCGATTTTCAGATTCTAAGTAACGTGAAACATTGAGAAAATTCTGTTTAGGTTGTTTCTTATAGAAAATCTTTCGAGAAACACAGATGTTGGTTGTTGATCCACAATAAGAAAACGACATTTGTATTCCATCGTTGATTAGTTTACCGAATATTGGCGTATTTCCAATGAATCTCAAGAAAACTTGATACTAGTTTCAAAAGTTAAATACTACTTAGTCACACAGCAGAAGTTTTGTGAATTGAATAAGTATGTTCGAAAAATTATGAAATTATAAAAAAGTATAGAAGCGGAAACTTCCGTTATACATTTGATAGACCCAAGGGCTTATTTCACACTAATCTGCTCTGTTTCCTCTTGATCTCATACATAATTGTACCAGTTTTGATGGGGGTTTTGTTTAACAATCTCCTCACGGGAAAACCGATACTTCAAAGGAAACTCCTCGACGAAGAAGTACGTTGGGAGATCCGCCGTCGACCTGATTCTCGTCTCCTCTTTAGAATATCAGTCCGCAACCTCTCCAGGGATTTCCTAATCTGCCGAATCCTCAGTATAAAAAACAGCCCTTGAATTATTCACCCTCGCCTCCGTTTTCCGCTCCGTTTTTGAGCTCTTGAGAGGAGAATTGAAGGGGGAAGAAACGGGGAGAACTCCGCACAGAAGGATGAAGGGGAGGAAGAGGAGACTGTTTTCCAACGCTAAACTACGGAATTTGGGAGGAAAAAGACCAAAGACGAAAAGAAACTGACTTTCGTTTACCGACTTTGATTCGAAGTTCTTCGAACAAGCAATTCGATATTTCTGATTATAACGAATGTCTACTCGTACCAAAGAAAGGGAGAAGCATTTACTATTTATCATCATTCATGCAATGATGGAACCATCAACTGCGACAGACTGGAAAAAGTCGTGAATTTTACGGCACCAAAACAAATAATCTCCTCAACTAGGTTGTAAGAAGTTCTCTTCAAAGACTCCCACACAGCAAAAACACGTCTCTCAACATCTTAACACACATAACATGTGGGACGTCACTAACATCGATCCTTGACCTGTATCACTGTGACAATTGAGAAAGAAAAACATGTCCTCATTAGTGTAAATGGAAATTCGTGCAACAAAAAGCAACAAACGTTTCTTTTACAAGTTCTTTTACAAGTTATCAATCTGGCCTGGCAACAAAAGAAAATCCCAGCAGACTGGGAGTTGTCTATCATTGTCCCAATCTTCAAAAAAGGAGACAATCGGGAGTGTGCTAATCACCGGGGGATCGCCCTCCTCAGCCAGCCCGGGAAAGTATATTCCAGAGTCCTAGAAACACGTTTAAAAGAAGTAATAGAACCTCAGCTAGAGGAATGCCAATGCGGATTCAGGAGAGGTCGTGGCACCCAAGATCTGATATTCACATTAAGGCAGATGTGTGAAAAAGTGATTGCACATGATGGTGAAGCCCATATTTGCTACTTGGACCTGGAAAAGGCTTTTGACAGAGTCCCTTGGAAGGAATTATGGGACGTGTTGGAAAAGAGGAACGTCGAATGTAGCCTCATCCAAGCAATCCAGAGCTTGTATAAGCACTGCCATAACAAGGTCCGCACAGGAGGAGCTTGCTCCAAAGAATTCACCACAACGGCGGGAGTCCGACAAGGAGATATCCTCTCCCCGTACCTTTTTATCATTCTAATGGACGACGTCATTGAAGAATGCAAAGGCCACACCAAGAAGTTTACCGTTGGAAACTGGCGAATGAGGCAAGTGAACATCTCCGAATTGGCTTTTGCTGACGATGTGGCACTAGTGGCAATGACTCCAGCTAGCCTTCAGTGGAATCTTGACATTTGGAACCATGAAATGACCAAAAGGAATATGGTGATCAGCATATCAAAAACCAAAACAATGGTAATCTCTCGAAGGCCGAAGAAGCACTCTGTCATCCTCAGAGGGGAATCCTTGGAGCAGGTGGAGTGTTTTAAATACTTGGGAGCTATGATCAGCCAGGATGGGACGCAAGACCAGGAGATCAACACCATAATTGCAGCGACATCTCGCCTATACCATGCGATGGGCAGGGGATTCATAGGCAAGAGAGAGGTGTCAAAGAGAACAAAAGTTGCTGTATGTAAGTCAGTCTACGTCCCCACCCTCATCCACAGCTCCGAGTCGTGGACAATGACCTCCAGGCACACCAGCAGGATCCAGGCTTCCGAAATGAGATATCTTCGAAGGGTGGAAGGCAAGTCCAGAAGAGACAGGGTCCGTAACCAGACAATTTGGAGCAACCTGCGTGTGGATCCCTTGAATCGGCGTGTGGAGGAGGCGCAGCTCAGGTGGTTCGGCCATGTGGTCCGAATGCCGGATCATAGGCAACCACGCATGGCCTGGGAAGCCCGTTTCCCGGGCAGAAGATCAATAGGCAGACCACGGCGCAGATAAAAGAAAAAAGGAGGAAGACAGAGGAGGAAAACGTCCAGGATAGCCTGCAAGCCAGGGGAGTTCAATGGGGCCGAGCCCTGGCGGAAGACAGGAAAGGATGGTCTGCTCTTTGCGAAAACCTCGACACCGCAAGGTAGAAGAGGATCGACGAAGTAAGTAAGTAAAAAGCAACAAAGTCCTAATGATTCTGGATTGGACAAGTGATTCTCAGATCCTAACAGAATCTGATATTTGAGAGAATCTGTTATTCTGGTATGCAGAAGCAAAGCTGTAGCCAGGAGGGGGGGGGGGGTGTGGCGGACGTTAAAATTAGTTAATAATCATTATTTATTGAATATAATTTATTTTGAAGAAATCTACCTACGGGAGAATGAAATCTAGAAACCGATGAGAACCAGAAACAGTTGTTGACGTGGTACTTGGGGGCTTCCTGAGGAGAAGTTGTGCGGAGCCTTACAAACTCATCCTGTTTCTTCTCAAGTTAACACAACACTCTCCAAGGCCCATCAATTGGTAAGTACATACATGAAATGTGTGTTTAAAAATTGTAAATGTCTAGTACCTACTTTGAGAGGTATTTATCAGAAATTATAATGTTGTTCAACATGATTTTTATTTTTCCACCTCAAAAATACCTAATGTATCCAACATCAAAATCACAATGTCCATTTTATTGAACTATCAAATGTATCAAAAGTCCAAGGTATGAAAAATGACCAACCGTTCCCGAATTTTCAATGCACTAAAATGTCCTACCTACCCAAATTCTAAATGTACCAAAATGTCCTACCAATTCAAATTTCCAACGTTCCAAAATGTCCTACCAATCCAAATTTCCATTGTTCCAAAATGTCCAACCTACCCAAACTTTTCATGTACCGAAATGTCCAACCTAATCAAATTTCAAATATTCAAGATGTCCTACCTATTAAAATTTCCTATGTACCAAAAGTTCAGGCTATCAAAATGTTTAATGTACCACTATGTACAACCAATCCAAATTTCAAATGTACCAAAATGTTCTACTTAACTAAAATTCCCACGTACCAAAACGTTCACCAGAGCAAATTGCCCATTTAGCGAAATGTCCAACTTATTCGTATTTTCAATGTACCAAAATGTCCATCGTATCGAAGTATCCAATGTATCGGCAAAGGAAAGTCGACGCCGACCCTCCCTTCAAACGAAATTTGGCTTATAGCCGGTTCAATGATCTCCTCCGTGAATCTAAACCTACCTGTGGACAAACAGACCCGCTGTGGAGACGTATCATGTCGATTGAGTTCGAGAGCCCCCCTCGATTCGCCTCTCCATTTTGTTACCTACATTGCGACACTCCTCAAACTTTTACTGAGGTACGCAGTACACTGCCCGCCAGAAAACCTAAGAAATGACATCCATGTAAATCAGCGTTACTTTTAGAACCACCATATCTATTATAGTGACACCAATACTGTCATCAATAGTTACGCTTATTGATGTTAAAAAAAACCTCGTAGCAGCCAATGTACGAATACCTGTGAAGTACAGAAACACATCCCCCCCCCCCTACTGAGATGTTATAGCCAATGTGAGGGTTGTTATTAATGACCTCGCCCAGAAGGCTGAAGAAGCAGCTCGCATAGGAGACGCAAAAGAGCTCTACAGCATTACAAGAACCCTGTCAAGAAAAGGCTTCCGTAAGACCCGCCCAATAAAGAGCAAAAAAGGCACTCCTCTGACCACCCATGCTGAACAACTGAAACGCTGGGAAGAACATTTCTCGGAAGTACTGAATCAAGAGCACATAGATGCCGAGGAACCACATTTCCGGATGCCAGATCATGAAACAGTTGTGATAAATGTAACCCCTCCAACTGTCACAGAAATCACCGAAGCACTGTCTGAAATGAAGAACGGCAAATCCCCTGGAATTGATGGTATTCCTGCGGAAATCTTAAAAGTTGATGCCCTAGCTCTAGCGAATATCTTTGAACCTCTCTTCAGGAAAATTTGGGAAGAGGAAAAAGTCCCCACAGAGTGGCAAAAAGGACTCATTATAAAAATACCCAAGAAAGGCGAAATATCAGAGTGTACCAACTGGCGGGGGATTACACTGCTTCCTGTACTAAGCAAGGTGCTGAATCGGATAATCCTGAAGAGAATTAAGCAACCCATTGAACAACGCCGAGAAAGGAGCAAGCAGGTTTCAGGGAGCACCGCAGCTGCACCGATCTCATCAACACCTTGCGAATAATCCTGGAACAAAGCATTGAATGGCAGAGCCCCCTGTACCTGGCATTTATTGGCTTTGAGAAGGCATTCGACTCTATAAACCAGGAAATTATGTGGAAAATCTCAGACAAATATGGGCTCCCCAGCAAGATAATCAATCTTATGAGGAGCCAGTTTAATGGATACGAGTGTCAAATTGTCCATGAGGGAGCGCTCTCAAATCCAATCTGGATTGAGGCTGGTGTAAAGCAGGGTTGTGTGCTATCGCCAACTCTGTTCATCATTGTTCTCGATAGTATCATGAGGGCGTCCCTAGAAGGAAGAAAACGCGGAATCCAGTGGGGATTAAGAGAGAGGCTAGAAGACCTCGATTTTGCGGACGATCTATGTCTATTGGCGCAGAGGTTCAGTGACCTAAAAGACAAGCTGGATGCTCTGAGCCGAATCGCTAGCCAAGTTGGCCTGCGAATCAACGTCGGCAAAACAAAAGAAATGAGAACGAATGAGCGATGCCAAAAACCACTTGTCTTGCTGAATGATACTGTCGAACAGGTTGAGTCATTTGTGTACCTTGGAAGTGTGGTCACAAAGGAGGGTGGTTCTGCGGAAGATGCGAAAAGCCGTATAAAGAAAGCCAATGGGGTTTTTGTGCAACTTTATCCAGTTTGGAAAAACAGAAACCTGTCCAGAAACACAAAGATACGGCTTTTCAATTCAAATGTAAAATCCGTTTTGCTTTATGGAAGCGAAACATGGAAGGTCACAGAAAACATCACGCGCCCGTTACAGACCTTTGTGAACCGATGCCTACGTAGAATATTGGGAATTTGGTGGCCAGAACGCATATCAAATGAAGATTTATGGAGAACCACCAACCAGCTTCAAATCCATTCGGAAATCAGGAAGCGAAAATGGAAATGGGTAGGGCATACTCTTAGAAAACCAGACGGTGCCATAGAGAAGACTGCATTACAATGGAATCCCCAAGGACAGCGAAGAAGAGGGAGACCCAAAGAGACGTGGCGCAGGTCTGTGGAAAAAGAAATAGGCCAGGCGGGCAAATCATGGCAGGAAGTAGGAAGAATTGCTGCAGTACGGAATGACTGGAACTCACTCGTGGAAGCCCTATGCTCCAATAGGAGTCAACGGAATTAAGTCAAGTAAGTCAAGAGGGTTGTTATTAAAATAAACAAATATTATTATGTTTGAAAAGAAAAAAAAAACCTTGTAGGTAGCCGTCACAATAGGTACTATGTTGTTGAAGGTAATATTTCTGTCCAACTGGGTGGGCCCTATTCATATCTGAGAAGTACAGAAACACAGTATTGTGTGATATTAGTACACGTATTAAGGAAAAATTATTCTACATGGTTGATGTCTGTTTAAGTATTGTGAGATAAAATGCATGTCCGTAATTGTAAGCTCCATTTTTATATCATGAGACTTCCCTGGAGTGCTACCCCAGATTTCTTGACGAGCAAAGCTACTCATACGTCTACAATATTGCATTTCAAGGGAAAAACGAAAATCAACAGCCGCTCTTATAGGTCTGAGCTTTTAAACTAGTTCGGGATGAATAAAACATCAAATTTCATTAGGTATCTACTTAGATTCAAACTAGGACTAGTATGGAATTATAAGGAACGAAAAAATGTATGAAATCCTCGTAACGGGCAAAACTTGTTGTCCGATTTCGATGAAATTTCCAAGGATTGTGTAGGTTGGCATGTAGATTTTCCCTATGAAAATCATCACCCCCGCAAACCATATAACATGTAAAATCCACTTGACATCAATAATTTCAACATTTTTTATTCTAATTCTATGCAATTTTTAGGAGTTGTGCTGGATGACCTGAGGATGGTTTTCAGGATAGTGCAAGAATTGATGTATTCAAATCGTCGTCCCACGACACACCGAAAAGAGAACCTGCTCTGTCACGCTCCTGCGGGGCTTTGAATTCGGTCAAAAATTAGCTACAAAGCATTGGATCGTCAGTACAATCGATTATTGATACGAAGAAGCTATGAGCCACACCCACTTGCCAGTTGTTTCTATTCTGTGATGCTACCCATTAGTCGCTCTGACGAATACTTTCCTTGCTTACAACACTACTCGTTCGTCTCATATTCGTAGTGACTTTTAAACTATTGAGAAAAAAATCAAGAAAAGCTGCGAGTCACCTGCTCCCCTTCCATATTCACGTAGACAACTAACTAGTAGAAGCACAGATGAGCCCGTACGACTCTACGCCGTGCTATTGGAGCTCTGTACAGAAAACAGTACTACCTCATGTTCGTCGCTCAAACGAAGGGCTTTTATCAACCATGTAGGTATAATTTTTGCTTCCTAGTCTACCAAGGTAGCGGAAGTAGGGACGGCACGATACCACCGATATATCGGAGTATCGATACTTTTGTGGTATCGATACCAATATTTGTATCGATACTTTTGATAAAAAACTCATACCAATATATTGGTATCGATACTTTTGCCTGACATATCGGAGGTATCGATACTTTCTGGACGATATTATCGATATTTTTGCCAAAGTGGAATAGTAAACAGAAATACCAAATATCAAGTAGGTACTTAGATACCATACTATATTATAGTATCGCAGATATTATCTGCCACTGAATAATACTCAGAATAGTATCAATCGAAACGATATATCGCTTCTAATATCCTTCATCGATATTCAAAAACTTTCCACAGTTAAGTACCCTGTAACCTCGCATTTTTTTGCGGTTTTCACATGGACCTAGGATACTAGGTCCATGAGTTTTCATTTCTCTGGGTTTCTTGAACAGTTCGAGTTCCTTGTGACCATTGTTTTACTATCCGGTTCACAACAATTTTTTTGATTTACTTTTTTAAAATTCAAGTCGAAATTCACTTTACGCCAAATCTTTGTTTTTATGATTCGATAATAAATATTATTAATTTGTAATGTAACTGATTTATTACTCGATCCTTTCCATTTGTAGTAAATGAAAAAATCATTTCATTGAACGGAGGATTGAATATGAATTGGTATAAATATAAAATGAAATGATCATTCATTTTTATTTAATTTAAAATTATTGACTTTTACAACATTTCAAATTACCACTGACTTAAACTACATTTTAAATTATTGACTTTTATTAATATATTAAATATAGGTATTTAAATGTCAATAATTTAAAATGTAGTTTAAGTCAGTGGTAATTTAAAATGTTATAATAGTCAATAATTTTAAATTAAATAAAAATGAATGATCATTTTTATGATGATGATTTTTATGAATGATCATTATAAATTTCATAATTAATATTTGTAATTCATGATTAATGGAGTTTTTATTTGGTTTGCGAAATCATTTGTGGGTTAATTTGAAGTATCGATAGTATCGATTCTTTGAGCCGATATTATCAAAGTATCGATATCTAATAATATCGGTATCGAAAAGATATCGAGTATCGATACTTCCTGAGAAATATCGTATTGAGAGAAGTATCGATACTTTCGAGTAACGTCCCTAAGCGGAAGCTTTGTTTTCACTTTTCAAGGACGAAAAAAAAAGTTCTCCAAAATCAAAATTTTCACTCGCGTTTTTCGTTTTAGACATTTCTGAACAATTTTGGTTCCGTTTCAGTGTGTGTGTCTGTCTGTCTGTCTTTCATGAATTCGTTGTAACGGGCATAACTATACGAAGTTATTGTCCGATTTCTATGAAATTTTCAGGAACTGTGCGGGGTGGTGTGTAGACGGTCCCCTATAGTAGCCACTGCGCATGCGCAAACGTGAATTTCCTTGTAACGGCCATAACTTCCACGTTTTCCACCCGATTTCGATGACATTTTCAGGGATTATGTGGATTAGGTTGTAGACGGTCCCCTATGAAAATCATCATCCCCGGACTGATAGAAGCTTAGAGATTGGTAGAGATTGATTAACTACTATGCATCGGATCATCTATATAATCGGGTTATGAGTACGAGGAAGCTATGTGCCACACCCACTTGGCAGACGTTTTTATTCAATACGAGTAAAAGATGTGTTCATCTATAATTCACAGATATGAATAGGGCTCACGCAGTTGAACAGGTACATTACCTTCAACAACTTACCTAGTATTTTGACAGCAACACGTTTTATTTTTTCAAACATGATAATATTTGTTTATTTTTTCAAACAACCCTCACCGTGGCTGCATCAACTCAGCAGGGGAGTTACCCCACCAAAACCAGACCTCAGCAATATAGTCATTGATTGACCATGAGGTTTTTATTTACTCATACAACGATTAATTTTATTTTTATTTTTAAAAACCGCTTTAAAACATGATAAATTGTTTATACGCCAACTAATTAAATATATCCATGTTACTCCTTGTGAGGGTTTTGAACTTCCCACCCAAATTGACGTATTTTGCTCATAATGATTCACCTCATCGAGTGTTTTTTGAGTGGATTATACAACGCATAGTCATTACCGACATTCACAGGCACGGTGTACCAAGCTGGAGTCTCTTCAAAACAGCCTGCTGTGATTTTATGTGCTTGAATCATCCTCCCCTCTTCATTTGAGCCGTTCTGAATCGTAAATCGTGGGTTCGAATCGGTATTCAATAACATCACAGCGAAAAACATCGTTTTTTCCCTCCCGCTCGTCGATGTATTTTTTTTTTTTTTTCAATTTTCCCCAGTTTTATGGAGCATCATAATTGAATAGGATGGTTCGAAAGGGATTTACGGGGGAAGGTAAAACGTCTAGAATAGCGATTCCGCAGCTATTTTATGGGCACCTGTTTGTTTAACTAACTCCCATTTGAGCCGCTCGTTATCCTGTTATTGCTGTCTGGTTCTTTCCAAGCCTTCCATTTGTTCTACTTTGTTTTACAGTAACTGCCCCCTCTGATCTCTCCCCCACCATCCTGCTCGGTAGTTTTCAAAAGAAAATTACGTTGTAAGTTCTCCCCCGCGCGTTGCAGAAGAAGTTTGTCAAAGTGAGGAGTCGGTTGGGGTAATTTCGATCTTATTATTACTAGGTATAATACGAGATTGAAACGACTGAGGGGTTGTGGTTTATCACTGAAGAAAGTAATTTCATCCGGATGCACAGCGGTTTTACAAATGAAAACAAAAACATTATCCATTCCGATTTCCACAATATAATAATACGACATGACTCAATCACTGGTCAAGTGCTAAAAGAACTTCCAGAGCTAGAATTTCGTAAGCTACTACACCTCATAAATGCAGCGTTTCGGTTGAAACATGTTCCGAAATCTTGGAAAATTGATGAATTAATCATGATCTTGAAGTCCTATAGACCAATTTCACTGCTTCTAGTTCTCTCCAAAGAAAAGACTCATAAAATTTATGAGTCTTTTCTTTGGAGAGAACTAGAAGCAGTGAAATTGGTCTATAGGTCTACATTTAATGTAATAGAAGAAAGTGAAATATGATAGCAAATATGATAGAAAAAACCAAACACCAGTTTGGTTTTAGAACAAAACATTCAACGATTAAACAAGTCCATAGGATAATAGCTGTAATTGAAAATGAAAATGAAACAAGTGTGTAGCGCTGTATTTCTTGATGTGTCGCAAGCTTTCGATAAAGTGTGGCACGATGGACTAAACAACAAACTGCAAGGGATGTTGCCTAATCAATATTGCCAAATTGAATCTTACCTCAGCAATCGATACTTCAGAATCAAAAGTGAAGATGAATACTCAAATCTCAACTAAATTAAAACAGGGGTCCCACAGGGAAGTGTTCATGGACCCCTCCTTTACTTGCTATATACACATGATGTACCTCGCACATTGGGAACAACTACAGCCACATTCGCAGACGATACAGCAGTTTTGGCAGTTGCAGACACAATTGAAACAGTCAATTCAGTAAATGAACAGTCCCATATTCCAACTCAGCTAAGTATCTGGGAATGTCACTATATAAGAAGCTAAAGTGGAAAGAACAAGTCAAAAAGAAAGAGGAACAGCTAACTTTGTTCAGCTTTTTGTGGGCTGTGAGATGGAGTCAGTAATAGCATCTCGCCCATTCTGTTCAAATGGCAAAATTTTAATTTTTTTACACTCTTATTTGTGCGCCTTTCTGAACTGCGAATGTAACGAAATGGATCGCTGCCTCGTGCGGTGGCTCCGTTTGTGCTTCAGGACCAAAAAAGCTACGGACGAAACAGAATTTTGGTTTATTGTATTCAATAATGAACCTTTGGAATCGACCAAGAAAAAAATGTTTATAACCCTCCCTCAAAATTTGTTAGTTTACTTTTCAAGGTACGTAGAATCCGAAAATCGAATAAAAAAGTCTGCCAAGTGGGTGTGGCACATAGCTTCCTCGTATCCTTAACCCGATTATATAGATGATCCGATGCATGGTAGTTGATCTCAAAACACCAATCTCTAAGTACCTTTCACTACCCTCATAGGGGACCATCTACACGCTAATCTGGTCAATCCTAGAAAATTTCATCAAATTCGGATGAAAAATGTAAATGTTATGGCTGTTACAAGGATTTTTACGTATGCGCATGCGCAGAGGCTTCTGTAAGTTTTAAGGCCTTGATTTTCATTGGGGACCATCTACAACCTAATCCGCATAATTCCTGAAAATTGCATCGAAATCGGGTAGAAAATGTGGAAGTTATGGCCGTTATTTTTTTTTTTTTTTTTTTTTTTTCCAACTCCCCTCAAAGACAAAATGTATTTTTTTACGGAGGGGGCACGCCATAAAATAAAAATAAATAAATTAATAATTAAATAATGGGGAGGACGCCCAGGACTCACCCGACGCCGGCCCTAGGGATGAGGGAAGATGAGGAAGGTGGGGGCGGGAGAGAGGGATGAAGGGAAGTGCCTCTATAGAACGACCACCAGTTCAAATACGAGCCGAGCAGGACACGGGTGGTGATACCACGGAGTACGCCTACTGAGATGCCCAACTCACGCAACTCCGTGGCACTTTTCCCGCACCACACCCCGCGCCATGATAAGGTTGCAGCCATCACCCTGATGTTGTTGGGTGCCACTCCTTTTAGCTCCGACACCGCTTGCCGTAAATCATCTCTATCATACTTTCTTATCTTAGCCCGCAAAGTCTGCTCCATGTCCATTCTGCCATTGACAACTTGGACATCCAGGATAATGCAAGACTGGTCGGGCTTGACGGCAACGATGTCGGGCTTCTTACCCTGGTCACTTGGCATGTGATACAATCTCTCTCTCTCTCAACATCCCAGCCGCTAGATGACAAAGCTGCTACCTGCTATCTGCTTGGCGACCGCATCATGACGTAGAATGCGGCCCCCATGAGTCCGAGGACACTGCTGCACTACATGATACAGATGTTCATTTCCACTCCGACAGGCGCGGCAAAGGGGTAGAGTTGTCCCACGACTACCCCTCGAACACCGTACCGCAGTTGGCAGAGTTGCCATGCGGACGGCGTGGAAGTGTCGATAGTCACGGGCCTCAATGCCCTCCGAAGCCCAATCTACCCATTGGGAAGAGACAGGGCTTTCGGAGCACTGCCGGAGTTCTTTACCATCTACTGACTCATGCAGCGCAGCAGCGAACTCAGCAGACGAACTGGGTTTTGGAGCAGATGGTGTTGCTCGGTCGCACCATGCTAACTGCTGCCTGACAAAATCAAGATCAGCTGCTGCACGGGCGACCTCCCAGCTCGACCCTTGAAGGGCTAGCAGGCGCTGGCGGCGCAATGAAGGGATACATGCCGAGAGAGACACAATGCCAAGCCCACCGGATTTGACCGGTGCGTGAACACAGGCACTTGGGACACCAGGTGGGAACCTCAGCCAAGAGCGCACAGCAGAGCGAACTTGTCGATCTAACTCTTGCAGCCTCCCCGCCGTAAGCCTGCCAAAGACTAACCCATAGGTCAGCTTTGGCAGTAAGTACGTGCGGAGGAGGCGCAGCTTCTGCTGTGGCTTCAATGGAGCCTTGGTAACGCGAGCTAGCGCTCTACCAAGGTCCACACGGCTGGCACTAATGGTGGCCACCCCCATGAAGTCGACTCCAAGGTACCGCCAAACCTCCAACACGGATCGAGATGGGATGGGGGATTGTCCTATGACAAAACCCCCATCCACAACTTTCACCTTATGTTGGCGACCCGACGGGACCAAGGAGACCGACCCACACTTATCGGGGTTAACCACAAGTCCACACCTGGCTAGCTGCTTAGCAAATGCATTGAGGGCGATCTGCAAGCCCTCACGGGTTTCTGCGAGTAGGATAACATCATCAGCAAAAGCCAATGCTCCTACTCGCACCCCAGGGGCGAGATCAAACCCTACTTCTGTGGGCAGCTTACCCAAGGCCGTGTCCACGACCAGGTTGAAGAGGAAATTCAAGTTTGCGCATGCGCAGTGGCTACTGTCATTCCGAAGGTGTTGATTTTCATAGGGGACCATCTACAACCCAATCTGCATAATCCCTCAAAATTTCATCGAAATCAAGTATAAAATGTGGAAGTTATGGCCGTTACAAGGAAATTCACGTTTGCGCATGCGCAGTAGCTTGTGTCAGTCTGTGGATGATGATTTTCATAGGGGACCGTCTACACACCAACCCGCACAATCCCTGAAAATTTCATAGAAATCGGACAATAACTTCGTATAGTTATGCGCGTTACAAGGAATTCATGACAGACAGACAGACACACAGAAACGGAACCAAAATTGTTCAGAAAGGTCTAAAACGCAAAACGCGAGTGAAAATTTTGATTTTGGAGAACTTTTTTTTTCGTCCTTGAAAAGTGAAAACAAAGCTTTCGCTACCTTGGTAGACTCGGAAGCAAAATGTTCGTCCGTCCGCAGTCCGTCGTACGCGTACGCATTGGCCGATTTTGATGAAATTTGGTATGTAGGCTCCATTTAGGGTCGAGTTTTGCCCCGATGATTTCGTAGGTCACTCCTAAGGGTTAAAATTTTGAAAACGCCCTAACTCAAAAAAATTTGTATATAAAGGTATTGTTTTTCCATCAATTTAAGATGGTAAGTATAGAATTTTCAGAATTTTTTGAGACCACACGGAGCTTTGTAGGACAAACCGTTCGCTCCCTACGAGAATGTAAGGAAGAATAATATTCTGTCACATATTATGTCTCTTCAATTCTCTGCCCTGCGTCACGTGCGATGGGAGAACCTTAAACTATCACACTTTCCATGCGGGACTCGCTTTCTCAGTGGTTGCGCATCGACTCCCGCCCTACCATTCCGAGATCGAATCGTACTCTCGTTGAGAAATTTTTTGATCCCATCACATCGACTGTTGGTTCATTTTTTTTTTTTTTTTATATCTACTTGCGATTGATGTTTTTCCTCATGTTTTGCCGCGCCTCGCCCCGTTTTGCCTCGTACTAGTGCAAACCCAGCTTTATTCAATTCATATTCTTATCAGTGATATTCAAATATGCTGTACTTTTTTCCAAAAGGAAAAGACTCTCACAGTTGTCGTTAAGAACAATTAGTTAGTATGCACCTAGACATTCACATTATTTCCATAGCTTTCACGATTGTGCCATTTTACTTAGGAAATCTGGTCAAAGGACGGTACAAGAAACATCGTGCCATCCCGACCAGAATACCGTGTAAAAAGGCTTTTGGCTGGTCCGTATTTGGAGCAGTAAAACACGAAACTTGTCTCCCCTTTTAATCTCTTCCGACGTAGTTAGCCGAGTAAATAAAGTTAATCGCGGGAAAAAGGGTCAGAACGCTAGGAAAGAGAGCTGCAAAGGGCGGGTTGTAGTTGTAGGTGAGGGGGTAGAAGGCAGAAAGGTCTTCTTACTGCCCCCCCCCCCCACCCGCCCACGCTCGCACGGGTGATCTTTTACTGCCGGTAAAACCCGTTTTTATAGGCCTCTCGGTATTTCTGCTCCTCTACGATGTCACATTTTCCGGGTTGTTCCAAAAGGGAAGCAAACATCATCCGGTAGAGGTAGAAACCTTACGGGAGGCACAAACGGATGTACGAGTAGGCACTATGCAGTCGAATTCCTGCGAGTAACTTGATTGTGCTGCCAAGTCGTTTTCAGGACGAACACTTCAACAGAGAGTAGGAAGGACTGTCCTCACTAGCGCATACAAACTTGTCGGTTCGTCTTTGACATCTACAAACAGGTCAGAAGTTTGAGCCGAAGTCAGGTGGTGTAGAATTACATCCACGTTAGAGTGACAGCCAAAATAGAGGAATGATTTTTTTACAGTGTTGTGAGGTCATGTGAAATTTGTAACTAAGGTTTTCATTTTTATTTTATAACGTTCGAACTTTACAACAAAAACGCTGCAAATCATT
Organism: Apolygus lucorum; assembly: GCA_009739505.2. Taxonomy (NCBI): domain Eukaryota; kingdom Metazoa; phylum Arthropoda; class Insecta; order Hemiptera; family Miridae; genus Apolygus; species Apolygus lucorum. The sequence continues at coordinate 66,198,693 of CM019181.2, read as the reverse complement.
GACCAAAGGTTTATTATTTTCTGTATAGATCACCCTTCTGAATAGATCCCTCCCTACCAACCGTAGGTACCTACTAGGGCATCCTGAGTAACCTATCCTAAGTAACCACCAACCAAATAGAAATGAACGGTTGAAATTTTCAAAAATGCCCTAGTAGGTAGTAGGTACCTACGGTTGGTAGGGAGGGATCTATTCAGAAGGGTGATCTATTCGTTTTATCCGTGTGACGTCACACAGAATGGATGTTGGAAGAAGGAGGAGAAGAAGAAGAAGAATAAGACTAATCTCCTTGAAAGGCGGCCATGTCGACTCCGTTGTAAACAAAGATTGTATAGAATATTGCATAGGTTTTTCATTATGCCAATCTGTGCGGTTATTAGTTGCTCTTCTCGTCCCGGAAGCGGTATTTAATTTTTTGGTTTGCCAAAAGTGATTAGAAACAGTGTGCAAAGACAAGAAACTTTCCGAAAAAAGAAGAATATCAGCCTTTTGACGTTGCTGCTTCCCAGCCTTCTGACAACCATGATTTTCGATGAACTGACACTTTTATAACCAGCTTCAAATTATCTTATTATTATTATTTGTACACGTTTTCTTTTTCATCAGTTAGGTATTTGTTGGTTTCCCCGGGAAATATCATGTTGTTCACCTCTTGAAACCAACTGCTCATCACGAAAATTCTGTAATCTTCACATCAAGTTCATGGTGTAGGTACTGCCTATCGTTAATTCTGTGCGAATTGTATAATGTTTCAATGTACAATGAAATTTCTGAATAAATTGCGTGTTTTTCATTGAATGTTGTACATTATTCCATTATATCAACACACCTAACTACAGATCTACAATAAACAGACGATGGGAGTCAGCTCACGTAAGTAAGTACCATTTAGGGTTTCAAGGAAAGAAGTTACAATAGTTATGAAGTTTACCTTTGAAAAATACCTTCTTTTCTAATAATGGTAGGGATTTGGTTCATTATGGATATCTGCATTTAGTTGTTGCGTCTATAAGTTCGTGTATCAACCATAGTAGGATTGATCTGTACTACTTCCCTGTTTGTGAAAGTCTGTATGTGCGTGGTAGTTAGAAACAAAACACTTGCTCTAAACTATCTAGAGATATGTTGTTGGACAACTAATGAACCAGTAGATAGGTAGCTACTGAATAATCGGTAGTTATTAGGTACTTATATGAGACCCAAAAAAATGCATTGAGAACTCTGGAAAATCTAGGTTTGTGGTGTTCACTAGGTACTTTCTAAAGGCGAATACGCTCAACCATCAGTAGGTAGGAACGTTTTATATTGCAATCTAAGGTCAGATTGTGATGTAAATAGGCACTTGTCTCTGGTTCTCTATGTGAGTAGGTATCTATTATCGATCAACACACCTAACTACAGATCTACAATAAACAGAATATCAGTTCACATAAGTAGGTACAATTTAAGGTTTCAAGAAAAGAAGTTCGTAGGTACAACATTTATAAAATTTACCTTTGAAAATACCATCATTAGCAGTTAGTTGTCTGTAAGTTCGTATATCACTATATCTATCGTAGTAGGTTTGATCTGTACTTCCTTTTTTGTGAAAGTCTGTACGTCCGTGATAGGTAGAAACAAAACACCTCCTCTAAACTATCCAGAGATATGTTGTTGGAGAAACAATGAACAAGGAGACAGAGAGCCACTGCAAAATCGGTAGTTGTTATGTTTGAGACCCAAAAAAATGCAGTAAGAACGCTGGAAAATCTAGGTTTCTGGTGTTCACTAGGTACTTTCTAAAGGTGAATACGATCAAAATCATCAAAAGGTAGGAAGGTTTCATATCACAATGTACCTAGGGTCAGAAAAGGATGTAAATAGGCACTTGTCTCCAGTTCTCCATGTAAATAGGTATCCAAGTAGTAATACGTTTGTTCAATGTGGCGAATAAATATTCAAATTTTCATTCTGAAAAACTTATTTCGAGAGTTTTTAATTGACACTTATGTTTGTGTCAGCCTGGTTTGCTTGTCAGCATGACAGTTGACACCTGTCATGTCCCTGTTCTTTGTGTCAAGACCCCTCAGTGTCTGTATCAGCTGTTTGCAATCTGATCGCTACTTACGATTACATAATTGCTATAAAAGAATAGAAAGAAGAAAATAATGAATATGCCACCATCATTCAGTTTGCATACCAAGAAATAGGACCTATGTGGTATGTAAACATAATGACCTTGCTGACAGCGAGTCAAAATGGCGCCCTTTCACGACCAGCTGATCGGGTAAGCTGAGAAGGTTAGGTTTGATAACCTAAGGTAGGTTAAATTGAGTCTCACGGATATCACCCATACAGAAAATAATAAACCTTTGGGCAATGATTTGCAGCGTTTTTTTTTCACCTACCAACTTTTTTTTTACCTACCAACTATAGGAGTTGTTATCATCTTCGAGTTTCCTTGACTCTTTCATCTAGAAGGAATAATTTGAAGCCACAAAAACTTTCCAACGAGAGAAGAGGAATAGGAATAACCTGAAATCTCAGTTTCGTAAAAATTGTCGATAGTGGGTGTTGCCTCTTAAACGACGAAAATTTAACTAAATAAACTAATAAACAATTTCCGAGCTAAAGTAAACAATGTTTTCCACTGCCACTTTATTGAAATCCTACTCGTATGAATAATGTACGAGTCACAACGGGCACAAATAAGGAGCGAAAAGGGTAGAAAAAATGAAAAAATTGAATCGCTTTGGTCGTAAATTCGTAATTTCTGCGATCACAAATTTATTGGAGCATCGACGGACGTGTATGGTGAGAAATTCGGTGGCGCATTAGGAATTCATTTCGGTGGTCGGAATATCGTAAATGGCGTTGAGAGGTTGGAATTATTCGGACGGTTATGGGAAGGGAAATCGGATGAGATATTTACGAGCTATTAGGAATTGAAAGGCGGTTTTTGGAGGCTCCGAAAAATATGACGCTAGGGGTGTTCGGCGGGAATTATTTCCGTCGGGTTTAATTCTTTGATGACGCTTGGCCAAGTTTTGGAGAGGTTCTAGCGTTTTTATTATTACTTTATGGGAGTTTGAAGGGGGTATTCGTGATTCTGTATTTGACTGGTTAGCGGAGGGGGTCACAACATACGCCAGTGAAGAGAAAAATAATACCGAGTAATTGGAATGTCAAAAACAAACACGCAATTCCGAAACAATATTTTTCCAATAAATGTGTCTCCAATGAAGTTTAAAACTCTGGTAAAAGTCGTGGATCTGTATTTATTACCGTAGAACAACATAAATATCCCCATCAAATATTAGTTGTCGACGGAAGGAAGTACGAGTATGAGGTGTTAGAGTTCTGAGGCGATTTTCTAAGAAAACTACAACCAAAGGGGGTTCACAAAAGCTTCGGGATTATTTACTTCCCATCACCAAATAAACGACCGCCTGGTGTGCAGTATTTCGTGAAAAAATATACTCTTTTTCCCAGACAGGCAGAGGAGAATATCCACTCACCGGGTCGTGGGCGACCCAGAGCCGACATTTTTGCGCATGCGCGCTGTAGGACAAACCGTTCGCTCCCTACAAGAATTTAAGGATTGGACTCACGATAAATCAGAAACACGAGTGTGAATCGCAAAAGAGGCCTAATCTCCCTTCAAATTTTAGCTGACCGAAATGCGATCGATATTTTTCTCCATGTTGGTTGGTGGTAAAAATTGGTTGCTAAAAAATCATCGGAAACCGGGCGTCCAACCTTCCTGCTTGCAGCTGAAGTCATCGTCTACAGAAGAGCTCTTCCTCTCATCAAGAACACCGTATTCACAACGTGAATTTTCCTGGCATTGCTTTTCGATTTCATTTCTTATGAAATCACCTAAAATCGAAAACCTCGCATCCCCATTTATCTGGTACACTCTCTTATATTTCTTGTTTTCCCAAGAACAACTTTTCTTCTCAGTTCCCTCCTGAACTTTACATGAACGTTTTGAGAAACTACCGTTTTGGACCAATTTGGATCGATTGCCACTGCGTTATGAATGATAATACAAATAAAATCAATAAGTAATATTTGAAAGTACTTATTTTTGGATAAGAATCGGATGGATTTCCTTACGTTGATTGAAATAACACAAACATCTCCTCAATGAAGGAGCTCCCATAAGTTTTCTTTACTAAAGCAAACAGAAGGTGAAGTAGTACAAGATTGTACATAGCTCCAATGAAGAAGGGAAGGGGTGAGATCTCTGCCAAACTGATAGAACAGATGCGAAGAGGAAGTCGCCAAATAGCGTCAGATACGGCCCATTCGGAAGGAATGGAACAATTACGCGGCCCTCACCCGCACGTGAGGCCCTCCTATTAAAAGCTTTCGCCGATAGCGATCTGAGGAGCGTTTATGTCCCGAGAAATGGTTCGAATTTCTTCCTGCAAAGTGTTCCTAGCAAGGGCCAAAGTGTTGCCACCTTTCCCTTATTGTGGAATTATTCGGTCTCCCTTTAAAACCGATTTTAAGGCACGGATGGAACGGGACGCTCTTCGTAACATTTGGAGTCGGTATTTCAACCTGAGCACCTCTGATATTCGAGAATCCCATTGTGAGGCTCAGCAGTTGGAGAACTAGCAAAGGTCTTATTTACACAAATAATCTTCGCAAGGTGGAATTGAGCACCTACCTGCTAAACAATTGTGGAATATCTACTCCACTCTTGCCGGCATTAACATATGTTTGAATTTTATCATTTGGTATATTTCTCGATTTGGCAATTTCAATAAAAAGAAAAGTTAAGTTTTGCGAGTGCAATGAACGTCTTCTGATTCCGTAGTTTTTTTGAATAGACAGAAAATATCTAAATAATAGGCATTTGAGGTTTGAGGACTTAGAGAAAAAGTTCCAATAGGTACGAGTTTTGAGAACAATGAAACAACGCAATGAAATAATTACTGCACTATAACGCAATGCATTATAAAATTGCTATAATATACTAAATAAAAACTCTGATGTTTAGTTCCAGACAACTACTATTCGTAGGCAACAAAAATTAATAAAATTACGTATTATTCGAATGTCATAAAAACAAAAACTTTTATTTTCTAGCAGAACCAATGTTATTCCAGTTGCTGGTTACTTTCAAAAACCATTATATAACCACATTTTCGGAAGCCGGCATACCTTATACAGTTTCAAATATACCTACCGTAATTTACAGTATCATCATGAGATTCCTCATTATTTATTTGAGATTATTTGGGCCACCTAACGTCGAGAATGATGGGCAGAGAGAAGTTTATGAAGACTTGACGTTTCGTGTAGATGGCAGCATTGTCCCTTTCAATTTTCTCGTGCGTAGAAAAGTACTGAGGGGACATTCAACTTGAAGATTCTCAGCTTGGTTTTCAACAGGATATTCTGGGCTCTCTAAATCGGGTGGATTTATCTTCACGCTTCCATTTCTCCCAGATTTGGATATCCGAGGAGCAGTGGGCCAAAAGACAGACGTAATCTGCATACTCTTGGTCTTCGAGTCAAGCGACGAACTCCCACTGTATTCTCCTTCTTCTACCCCTTTGCATAAGTTTCATAATATTTTCAAAAAATGAAAAGAAACTGGAGTGGTAACAGTGTGCTTTGGTACTGATCGTACAATGTTGGTTTTGTCCAAGAAGAAAGGAATATTAACATCCTCAGTCCGTTGATAGTCTGATTTCTTCTTCTTCGTCTTTCAACCTGGAAGCTGATATCCGGCTTGGATATTCATATTTCTTCTCAGAATGACGCTTGCTTGAGCTCTCTTCTTGCCTGTGATAAGGTTTGAATTTTCAATCACCTGTTGCAGACCGAATGTTTTGGAATTTGATTCCTCGTTAATTTCACGTACATCAATTGTTGCCACTTTTATTTCAGCAGGAATTACAGCGATTCTAATTTTCTTGAATTTTTCTTCTTCGTGTTCCGTTTCGAAACAATATTTCAGTCTGTTTGCGTTTATTGAAAGCCTAATCATTTTTCTATCTTGTCGATTTATCCACTTCAAACATGTTTCATTGGATATCAATGTTTGTTCTCACACATTTATCGAACATTTGTAATTATATCCTTATTTCTTTACAATCATTCGAATTTTCTTGAGAAAGGCGCTCTCGCTTGGATTCATGATTTTTATGTCCTTCAAATAGAGTTAAGCAACCAGTCATCGAATCGCGAATCTATTTTTTCCTCTTCTTGTTCTTTCCTTTGGAATGCTGGTGAGTACTCCACCTTCTCGATCATCATAAAACTGATGTTCCTCTTATATCCGTTCTAGTTCTGTTTTCTTTTTTTTTAAACATTTGCTTGTGTCCTATCCCGAACCTAATAATCGTTGTACCAGAATTTTGACATAGATAATATCTATGTCTTGGATGGATAATATCTATATTTGACCCCCAGTCAAAAGACATACGAGGTCAAAAGGTCAAAGACATACATCGTATTATGTCTTTTGACTGGGGGTCGAGGAATTCTTTGCGACACGTTTTTTTTGCCACTAGAAATACAACGCATACCAGTAAACAAAATCATAGCCACATACCGGTAGCTATGAATTCGTTCTCTAGAAAACTGCAATATTTCACGTGCGATCGGAGAGTTTTTTTTTCAGAACAAAAGTTGTTTATTTATAGAAACAGTAAATATTAGGTATGTTTATTACTAAATTATTCGTAAAATATCTTGTGTGTATTTTATTTCATCATTTTAATTTCCAAATTACACCTAAAAGGATGGATCCATGATCCATTGTTTTTCCCTCTAAGGGAGAAACTGATAGCCTCTTGTTTCCTACCACATTCTTCTTCAAAATCCTTCGCCATCTTCTTTCTGCTTCAACAAATCGAAACCTCACTGTGTTTACCACTTGTCGTAACTGCTCGACTGGGTATTTTCGTACTTATTTTAACTTTTTCTACGGCAGAGAAACTTCCCGTATTGAAACCGTGTTATAAACTAATATACGTTTTCAAGATATGGACCTAGTTTCCTAATAACTCGTGTATAACCAACAAATAACTTCTTCCCGTACGCGACACCTTCCAGCTCAAACCGGATTTTTCTCTCCATTGAGATTAAGAACCATACTGGTAACAGACAAAATTTGTATACTGGTAACAGACAATATTTAATATTGCCACTGCATGTCGTTAAAAAGCCATTCTGGTGGAGGAACTTTCGAATTTGTCTCTACTTTTCCTGCTTCATAGGTCTTTAAAAATCGAAATATATGGATCAGAAGTGTCTCCTCATATCAACGTTATGTCTCATCCGGACGGAAAGAGGGAGGAAACCGTTTGAAAATTAGAAAAATCTCACTTATTCGGAACTTTATAAAAAGTGAAAGATTTCAAGCTTATCATTAAAACCATCAATAACAATTAATGGTAAATCATCAATAGTTACCGTGGTGGTTGGTATATTTATGATTTTCAAACATAGCATGGTTTTTATTCATTTTTGTACTTACATGGAAATGTATAGAACGCAGGTATAAGTTCAAAAAAAGTCCATTCATGCAGCATGAATTAATGAGCGAATTTTCAAAGAAATCATTCAGTTTAAGGTGTGGTTAAGAAAAGGACCAATGGTGTTGCAATTTGTTGTAGAAAGTTTATTTTTCGATTCTTGGTTTATATATATGTATATATATATTTTTTTACTTGCTTTTACACCAATAATCGACGTCCCGGAAGACGTGAAATCACTGGGCTGAAAGCTGAATCTGGGAGCCCGATAAGCGTTCTGATTAGGGAAGCTCCTGGACGTAGTTAAAGATGAATCCGACAGATCGCGTTCATGATCACTTGTTCCCAACCTCACACAACAAGTCACCTTGTTTATCACATATTTTCCTCCTTGGTGCGTTACCTGCTGCATCTAAGTAATTAATTTAATAACATTTAAATATATTCGCGATATGTACGAAAAAATCGTGCGATTTTCAATAATACACTCGGTTTTAAACGTTTCTATCGGTGGCAGTTGTCGATTGAATATTTGAACGAGGACTCTTTTTTTTTTTTTTTTTTTTTTTTGAGGCCATTGCAATAGCTTCATTTTCTTTGAAAATTCGCTAATAACACGCTGCAAATTATTGCTGGGTATGCTTTGAAGGTCTTAGGAGTCCATATTCATGTTCTAGTCGTCTCTACGAACTCATAGAGTACCCACACGGCTACTGCATTTCTGGTTACAACAAATATACGCACGTATTCATTATATATATATATAGCTACAAACTTTTCTTAATTTTGGACAATTTTCATTTTTGAAAAAAGCATTCATATCAGAAATTTTGTGCTGAATCCGAATATACCATAAATTACCATGATTTTCCATGTAAAAACCTCAAAAAACGGGAAAAACCCATTTTTTTGGAGTTTTTTTGAATTTTGGACCACTTTGGATTGTCCAAAATTGCTGGTTAACGAACTTGACCTATGGTTTGTTGTTACAAACATTTTGGCAAAAACTAAAAAAAAAATTTTAAACAATTACTCAAGTTATCGTCCGGAATGACACATATATATATATATATATATACATATGATTTTTGGAAAAACTTCAGGGATCGTTTCAGAATGTTCCAAAACGGATTTCAGTGTGAAAATTTTTCGAAAAAGTCGATTCTAAAAATTTTGAGGCCATTGCAATAGCTTCATTTTCTTTGAAAATTCGCTAATAAGTATGGAAAGGTTGTTTAATATACTAACAGTGCTAATTTTTCGCATAGATTATAAACGATGAAGGAGGTTTTGTACCGGTGCTCTCCTTGAACTCCCCAACGTTCGAATACACTCTAGAGTGATGACTTAGCTAATGAAAGAATGACAGGCAGTTCCTTCTTCATCATTCCTAGCTGCCGACTGTTGATCAGAGATCTCCCAGTCGGAATGAGAGGCTACATAGCCCGTCTTAATCAGTCGACTCATTTGCTACTTCTCCTGTGTGCCATCTCCATTACTCCTTCTTCTAGGCTCGTTTAGATTCCCTTAATCCTCCCTCCTCTGGAGCGGTAGATCATGAAATTGACTCTGCTACAGTTTGAAAACCTTTATAGCTCCTCGTTGTCGACTGCAGCGGAAGTTAATAGCACTTAAAACGGTAAAGAATTAGTCTATCTTCCATAACCCTCTCCCCTGACTACACCCCTCTTCTACACTACCCCATCTCTTCTAGGCTACCTGTCTCTTGATAATCTCAACCCCCTTGAGGCCCTTCTCTAAAACACTCGACTTCTCCCGCTTTAAGGCGCATTATTTATTAAACGGTTCAAAAGCCCTGAAGAGAAGTTCTGGGGAAGAAACAGTTGCAAGATGAGCTGCGCAGATCAATACAACTTTTGGAAGTGACTAACTGGAAAAATCTATTTTCATGACTTGAAGAACACTTAGAGAAGATTTTTAGTCCGAATGTTGGTTGAGCAATCCCTCTCGAACCTCATTTTCTATTTCGGATTTCATTACTCCTCACGAACGGATCGAAAAAGATGATAATCATTCGGAAAGCATATTAATCACGTGAAGATTCAAAAAATAACATAAATATACATTTTTAAAAATATATCAGATAAAAGTTTGAGATTGATCAATGGATTTCCATGTTGGAACACTGAAATTATAAACATAGGAAATTGATACAATGTAAATTTATTAATCTTTGAAAAACTTCAATACATGAAGTAGGAAGCAAATTGTCTAGATAACTCCATCAGAGTTCAAGCGTCTGAAAAAATTAAGTTTGCGTCGGGACATTTCGCGTTCAGCGTACGAAGATGCTTGATCGTGGTAGGGGTAGTGTAGGCAATGACCCGCCACACCGAGCGGTCGTGAGGTAGAGATCTATCCTGTGCGCCGTCGCAAACTGATGCACACTGCACAATAACAACAACTATTTTTTTTCTTGAGCCGTAAAATAATTCATCTCAGACAAAGAACTTACTAAAGGCCGTGTTAGTATTTTTGCTATACAACTTTTAGGTATAGTTGAACTCTATGATTTGTTGGTAAATAGTACAGTTAATTTCACTTGGAATTACAATTTCTTCTAATTGGAAAAGTCTTCCTAGTCGAGTGAGCTATAAATTATAGAGTTTAAAAACTTACTAACAGAGAATGAAACCTTTTTCAATAAATTATTCATTTTCGAAACAAGAACTTGACGATCAGGTTCAGGTTTTCTACGAGTTATGGACATAAAAACAATTATGCATACATGACAATTATGAGGATCATAATATATGCCCCTGCTAATCGGATGGCCATTTATCAGCAGGCATTCTCGAGTAAATTTTTAACCACCTACCAATAGAAGTGATACAGAATGGGAACTCAGTGTTGGTGAAAATGAAAATGTATTTTGAAATTCCTTCCCACAGGTTGTGCGACAAAAAAAATGGAGCATTTTTTTGGGGAATTTGGAACATGGTGACAGATAGAACATATTTTATTAACAATAAATTGAATAGTTAGCAATAACGGAGGTGCTGTCTCTTACAAAACATAATATGACGATAGGGCGAATTCAGGAAGAGAAATCAATGTTCTTTTTAAATTACATCCATTTACGAGTCTGCTAAAGTTACCTATTGATGAATAGGCGGTGAGATTTTTAAGGGACCATTCTGAGACTGATCCACGTAATTTCATAATATCGATGTATACAACATTCATGGATATGATGTGTACAACAGCAATGGACAAGAAATTTGATGTTTTTCTGTTTCACCCTGAGTCCCGTGGCTCCTACTGATCCGAATTAAATAGCGAATTTGAAGACGATTGTTTTGAAAACTTATTGTATTCTATGAAAAATAAAACTCACAGTAAACTATGTAGAAACCACAGTAAATTTATTTGAAAAAACCTTCAAAATTGTACTTAGTTTCTTATGGTTTAGTTTCGAAAAAAGTGTTTTGTCGGAGACAGACAGGCAGACCGACAGATAGAAAACCAAAAATGTTCAAAAACTACAAAATGCAAAATGCGAGTGACAATTGTTATCCTGGAGAATTGTTTTGAGCAGTGTACGAATAAAAAGCTTCCCTACATTCGAGAGGAACTCGTAAACACAAGATAGAAGATTTAGTTTAGTTGGAGTATTTCGAATGTATTTATGCAATCATATTTATTCTCAAGTATGACTTGTAACAGGCGTACGTACATTGCAACTCGACTGTCTCTTCTCTTGTTGGTTCATAAACATCCACTACAGTCAATCCATATTATTTTACCAACAATGGAGCGTTTTATTCCTGCGTATTATCAAAGTGAAGGTTGAGGGAGCTGCAAAGGCGTTTGACCCTGCTGAACCACAGACGGATTATTTCGGGTGAGAGTGTTCAATCAGGATGTTGTTCTCTTTTGGAGGAAACTTTTGACATATTTTGTATTTGACGGTTCAAGGCTCTACGTCGTTAGAAGTTGAATGGGAGGATGTCGGAAGAGATGAAGGGCAGACAACTTTTCGTTCTCCTGGCGGAAAACCCCCGAAAACGGACGTCGGGATTGAAAAGAGGTTTTAATAGGAACTTCCAAAAGAGTGGTGTGGGGTTCTGTAGGGAAAATCAGAGGGTGGAGAGAGAGAGAGAGAGAGAGAGAGAGAGAGAGAGAGAGAGAGAGAGGGAAGCTGGCAGCAAAAGGGACAAGTTGGCCCTATGCCCTTTCAGAGGCCTTTCAACGGTTCGACAAGGCTTTGACGAGGGAGTTTGCAGAGCGACCAGGAACATGACTGAACCGAACGTGTCAAATGTGATACAGGGAAAATAATACAAGTGGAACAGAGTGACAGATCAAAAAAAAAAAGAAGTTGGGGTAAAATAAACTTGTGGGTGACAGGGGAAAACTAAGTGTAGAGGGGAATAATGTAATATTTTTCTTGTAACTGAAAGTAGCGACTGTCAACTACTATTGCAACAAGCAAAACGCTCACAATTTCCATCCAATTTAGGTAAAAGGTCTCTCAAGGATCCATCCTGGACTTTTATGGATTACGGAATTTCTTGACCAACAAGGTTTTCCACGCTAAATGGTCAAATGAAATTGATTCCCCTTCAGGATCGAATCTCAAGGTTGATTTATTAGGGAGTGTCCCAGCACGAGGTGCTTACGTCCTCCCTCACTCTTTGCAAGCAAAGAGAAAGATCCCTGATAAAATACCGTGGGAGACTGTCTGACAGTCACTGTCATATCCACAGTCATAGATGCGAGTACCTGATTGCAAAGCACTACAGGTGGAGTCGGGTGTTTGTCATATGTTTCAATGGATTGAAGCCGTTGCTACAATACCCTTTTCAGAATATTCGTTTCCTTTTTTTACAATGTCCGATTTCGTTGAATAAAGCTTTATCGAAGTTCCAATTTACACTTCAATGTATTCAACGAAATCTATTCAATGGATCGACTCCTCCGCCCAGACAAACTCGATGTGGATCCGCACTCAAAACACGCAGCTATTGAATGGAACCACTGGTTCAAGACATTCCAGAGCTTCATCGGGAGAGTTCAGGACGTAGACGACGCAGGTAAACTTGAACTATTGATGAATCACGTAACCCCTCAAGTCTACTCTCTATTCAGCGAAGCTGCATCCTATGATGATGCGATCCAAATTTTGAAACAAGTGTACATCAAACCTTTTAATGAAGTGTTTGCCCGACATCAATTAGCCACTAGGACTCAGACAATAGACGAAAACATAGATCAGTATTTTCGAGCGCTTCAGCAGCTTAGTAACGATTGCAAATTCAAAAGCGTAACTGCAGCTACATACAAAGATGAATACATTCGTGATTCATTCATCAGAGGTCTCACATCCACTGAAATTCGAAGACGGCTCCTAGAAAACAACACCTTGTCGTTGGAGGACGCCTATAAACAATCTCTGGCTCTAGAAACTGCTCAAAAGCACGTATTCCTTCAAATAAGGTGGCGGTCTTCTATTTCTTCGGGGACGCAGTTCGGGATTCACAGATGAAGAAGATCGATGAGGAGAGACTGATTCACTTTCAGGATTTGTTGAGTTTGATAGTATTTTGGTAGTGTTCTAGTTCATCCTACCTACTATGCAGGTTGGTGGCCGAGTTATTGGCGTGCCGCATAATTCACATACCGGCACTACCTTGGGAGGCAAGTCTACCATGGGAGTGCCTACCCTCAACTTTCAGGCTTGGCCATCCAGCCTGGGTAATCAACCACGACCACCACAAAGCCAACCGCTTTCGGGGGGCAGGCAGTGGTACCGATTTTTTGTATTTGATTTACCAGTGAACTGGATACCACAGACACCAGAGGCCAGATCGATTGCAGGCCCGTTACAGGGAAAGTGACCCTGTAACTGCCACTTTACCCTCATCCCTGCCGGAGCAGGGTCCAATCTATATGGATGACTGAGGGAGGGTGACTGTATGTAGTTTGCTGGTTTTACACTAAATGGTCAGCTTGTATACATGTTAAGAGAATAATCAACCAAAATCAGCACAAAAGGGACAAGGTAGACTACCAGCCTACTTGCTTCTTACAGGGCCATTATTTCAAAAACAGCAATTTGAACTCGAGATACTGAGCAATTCGTAAAAAGTCACGGGAATTATTTGCAGGATCTATTTCAGGAATTTACGGGATCGAACCAACAGGTAGGGGAAAATTATGCTTGCCACTGCTTCTGCATCACCGTAACATTTGACTGACTTGAAAAAATGTGTGACTGACTGAAAGAAAAATAACAACTCTGTACATTTCCCCATGCAAGTTGAAGAGTATAGAAAGACTAGGTACCTAAAGAATTTCAACTTCTGCATTGGACCTAAAAAATGCTGGTAGCACTAGTTTTAGAGTTAGTAGGATGCAGCAAGTGTCCTCAGAACATTTCTTCCTGCACCATCGAGCTGTTTATTCAAGGTAGATAAGTCCAATAGGTGTTCCAAATCAGAGATAGCCCGTCGAATAGGACATAACATAAGGAACAAAGTTTCTAGACGACAGGATGTATATTTATATTCCAACCTATTTGGATTATAAAATTGATCTAGTCAATCTGATGACTGAGAAAGAATTGGCAAAACTGGCGGAATTTAGTTTGGAAATGGTAACAAGCGTTTTGTGCTTCAAAGATTACGGCCTGAGCTTCCAACCGGACTGTCACTTTAGACCACTCAGCTTCTCATGATGGGTCCTCATCTCCCTCAGGCTTCCCCTTTCCGAGATGAAGATGCATTCAACCTGTTCCTCTAGTGCAGGGGTGCTCAAACTTGAACTGCTGGCGATCTACCTCAATATTTTTAGACTACTTACGATCGACTCTGAGAGACTGCAAGTGTGTGTGATGCAGGGTTGTCGGACATACACGATACACCCTACCTACCTAGGTAGGGCGTACCGTAGCATAGTAGATATTAGCTTTCTGCACAATATAGGTACATTATTTTAGTCAAGGTTTGGGTTAGGTTTAGTTAGGTTCTTCTCTACAATATCAATGAAAAAACTCATAGTTATTCAAAATTTCGAGTTTATTGGTTGTTACAAACATATGGCGTTAAACTTAACTAGAAAGAGTGGCTTTGGATGTTGAAGCTTGGCACTGCATGTCCTCAGCATACTTTTCATAAGATGGTACGTAACCACTGAGTGCTAATCGCAAGCATGATGACATACGAACGTCAGTTAGTCGATTGCGATATTTTGACTTAATTATCTTCATTTCAGAAAATGCAGACTCGCACAAGTAAGTTGACCCAAAAAATGACGTCAGTTGAAGGGCGATTTGCCTTACATTCGGATATTTATCTTCAGATATAAAACACCAGAAATTTGTATCAGATGCTGTAGCATTGAGATGTATATCTGATATAATCTGCACCAACTCATTTTCAACAGAACATGAGTTCATATTAAACTGACTTGCTATTTCAGTAGCTAATTCCTCAATGTTTTTACATGAAAAAGGATAACTCATAAATGATGCTATATTTTCCAATTTACTGCAATCATAAAAATGCATTTCGAATTGTCCCAAAATATTTGATAATTCAGCCTCATACGTGTCATGATTCAACTGAGGAATCCTTGCTTTCAAAGACGGAAAATGTTTCAGATCCTTCCTTTTCAGTTGATCTATCATAAGTTGCAATTTACTTTTGAATGCGTTTACTGCGATAATCATCTCAATATACCATACCATCCGAATGAAAATACACAGCTGGGAAGTGTCTGTCATATCGGTGGATTGGTCGAACTGTAAAGAAAAGTATGTACATTCCATGATATCACGTTTTAGTTTATCTGCGATGTCCTGACTCATGACTTCAATACGCTTTGTGACAGTCGGACGAGATAACTGAAGTTCTCTCATAGCAGACATGATTTCTGTTAGTTACCTACCAACTTATCAATTTTTTTTTTCTTCTCGAGATCTACCCAAAAAGCACTCGCGATCGACCAGTCGCACCCTTGCTCTAGTGTCTCACCAGGTCTGGTTAGAGACTATGGCTCTAATTTGATGCTTATTTGACTAAATTCTCATAAAACATTAGTGTCTCCCACATAATACTTTCGAGTAAAAAAGTTGAGAATTCGTTTCCTGTATGCATCTTGGGAGTATTATGCAGAGAAAGGTGGTAATGGTGACGATCATCGAGCCCGGAACAAAGGAGTTCTATGGAAGATTTGCCCCAAAGTAGGCGGTTGTAGAAGTATGAAAAGAGGGGAACATCCGTATTTAGTAAGAATGTTTAATCCGCCCTCCTGTTTGGTTGATATACCTGGAAGGTCACCCAATAAACCACCAAGGCAAGGCCAAGTGAATTTAGTTGTCTCAAGCGATCATGCAAATTTGGTAGCCTAAGATAATGAGAAACGAGGATCCTTAGGAAGCTGAAGGTCCAAATTTAATCGCAGGTAATATCCTCCTTAGGAAATGGCGGTGAGTCGGTTTAAAGCTGATGCTACCGAAAAAGATGAAGGATACAAGACAATTAAAATTACCTTAAATACTAAGCCAGTTAAGCCTTTTTCACCTCCCTAACATGAATAAGAAAAATGTGCTTCAATTACTTTTGTAGAATCGGCAGCAAAATACACTAATTTATTCGATAAATATTTTGTAAATCACCCTGCTTTTGGACAGGAACATAATGAGAAATAACGCCTAATAACGCCTGATAACTTTGTTATCTTTCTGCCGACATTCGCCACGTATTTACCAAGTACTCGGCAGGCAATATCAGCGGGTACTAATACCTACTTGCGGTGAAGCTCTGAATGACGCCGAATGTCGACCAACACAAAAGGCCTCCCATGTAAATTATTTTCGGTGGAACTCCAGTTTCAAAGCACTCCGGTTTAAATAGGCGCGGATCCAACATAGCGCAGAAACACGAAAACGATTGAAGTGCATTATATGGATTTTAAATCTTATGAGGTTCCCTCTTTGTAATGTAAAGCTCAAAATGGCGGACCTCAAACAAACCGAAATGGATCCTGCTTTCATGCGAGATAGGCAAATATTTTACTAATGCTTAATGAATGCCGTAGGTCGTTTCGTATTATGAAGTTCTATATTGAAGGTAACTCTGAAATGCAGAGATAGAAAATATATGGCTAACTGAGTCTTTCTGGTTTTTAGGTCACAGTAAGAATTGGGCGTCCTTGTGCTATTACTCTGCGGTGTAGGAGAACAAAACTCAACCAGTTGCTATGGACGCAAAACTGAGTACAACTCCAAGAAACGAACACATTTGCATTTTGGTCAGCTAAACATTTAACGGAGATTGGACCTCTTTTGCGATTCACACTCTTGTTTCTGATTTATCGTAAGTCCGACCATTAGATTTTCGTAGGAAGCGAACAGTTTGTCCTACACAGCTCCGAGTGGTTTCAAGAAATTCGAAAAATTGTGTTCTATTCAAAATTGGTGAAAAACGCTGCAAATTATTACACAATGGTTTATTATTTTTTATTTTTCTATATAGATCACTCGTCTGCAAAGCCACAAACCACCCAACATGAAGAAAAACATCAATCGTATTTCGGTCAGCTATAATTTGAACGGAGATTAGGCCTCTTTTGCAATTCACACTCTTGTTCCTGATCTATCTTACGTAAAACCCTTAAATTCTCGTAGGGAGCGAACGGTTTGTCCTACAGAGCTCCGCGTGGTCTCAAAAAATTCTAAAAATTCTATAGAATCTTAAATTGAAGGGAAAACAATACTTTTATATCGACATTTTTTTAGTTAGGGCGTTTTCATAATTTCAAAATTCATTTTGGAACCCTTAGAAGTGACCTACATCAACCAAAATCTTCGAGGCACAACTAGACCCCAAATGGAGCCTACATACCGAATTTCATCGAAATCGGTCAATGCTAAGTGGCAAAAGTGTCGCGTACGGCGGACGGACGGCCAAATTTTTGTTCGATTTTTGGATTCTACGTACCTTGAAACGTAAACCATCAAATTTTGAAAGGGTGTAAAAATTTTTTCTTTCTTGGTCGATTCCAAAGGTTCATTATTGAAAATAATAAACCAAAACTGTACCTTTATTTCGAGAGTTTTCGAGTCAGGACACTCTTGAAAATTTCAATCCTTAATTTTCATCCCTTAGAAGTGATTGACAACAACCAATAGCTTCGGGGCACAACTAGATCTCACATGGAGCCCATTGTGTTATTAACTTTTGTCGTGAACTCCCTCATATTTGTCATATTTTCCAATAAACGGCTGGAGGCCAACACTCCTGACGGGACATACTCTGGACAACGGTCACAACAAAAGCGACGTGTCCCTCTCCCTTGGACGGACACTTTCCGGGGACCTCCCCCGGAATACGACCGCTTCCCAGAGTATAAAAGCCCGGCGTCCGGTTTGTTGGTTATCCATTCTAAAACTAAAACTTGTCTTGTTCGCTCAAAACCCTAAAACCCTCAACGGTAGTGAAAACGCCGGAGTTTTGCTAGCTCACAAAAGAACCTGCGGTGGTCTAATGACGCCGGGCAAAATTATAACTCCCTGACATAGTCAACGGTCGTGCAAACGCCGGATCTATCAAATTTCAGTTCACCACTTCACAGTCCACTAAACATATAGTCGACGGTGTGAGAACGCCGGAACTATCAATACAAATTCTTCCTGTCAAACATTCAGTGTATTTTCATGTTTAATATTGGAGTCAAAAGTACCGAGTCACTACAACTTTATAAAATGTTTTTGTTTGTACATTCTGGCCGTGTCAATAAAAAATATTTGATTGGTTGATTAATTGATTGCTAAGGGGGGGGCAGTCTTTTATTTCCAATTCCAAAATATCAATTTGCGTGCTCTCATAATGTGATAAATGATTGTCGTACATCCTCAACAAACTAACTTTTACGAATAAAATTACTCGCGATGAGATTGTGGAAAACCATTTTTATAAAACACGGAGTTGAGAAGAGCGTTGACTATTTCCACGAAAATAATGAGTTACAAGTTAAATCGATTTCGTCGTTTAGGTCATCCTCAGTAACACACAACAACTGTTATTGTTATTGTTAGGTGTTATTGTTTCCGTTGTAATTGTTTTGTAACCTAACCGTCAAAATCGATTTAATCTCATTATTTTCGTTGAAATAATCAACGTTCTTCTCAACTCCGTTTTTTCTCAATCAACTTTTACCAAATTAGATTGGATGAAACTATTTCGGGCTGTAGAAAGGTAAATAGGAATGCCATCGCTTACTAGGTGAAATTTAGTAGATCTTTTTCAGAAGGGACGACCCTTGAGATGCACGCATTACTAATCAAAATGTTTCGACTACAGGCAGTGGCACCTCCTCCAGGCAAACATAGCAAACACTGTTTGCCTTACTACAAAATTTGTAGTAAGCATATTCAATATGCAAATGAAAAAATTAATTTTTGTTGAGATTCTCCTAAGTATATTTCCATTTTTGCAAGTAATATTTAGCCGATTTTGGAAAACTTTAATAATATTTAGGGACTATTTCGTTATTATTCTGGAAGTTAGATTAAATAGGAGAATGGAATAAGAAAGTACGTATTTTGTCTTGGATACTAGCCCGCAACACACCAGAGTGTTCAAAATGTCGGTAACTACGACGGATTGCGGATGATACGCGAACTAGCGCGGGCGATGCAAGGCTTCTCCGGTACTCTGTGATGCAAGGCAAGCAGTTCGAAAAAATGAATTTTTCGGGACCGTTTAGAGTGAGAGGCGACGATCGGCAGGGCGGCGGGGGGTCAGCGCGTGGTCAAGTATTGCTATACCCCCACTACCACGCTATCAGCTGTTGCAAACAGTCGGAAAACTGTTTCGTGACCTTGAAAGCAGAGAAGCATGGATACTAATTAACCCACGCATGGCAAGACATAACACATCCATCCAATCACATTATCTCAAGGAAGGAAAGCACTTCGTTCTTTCGCCGCCGCAAATAGCAGCTGTTTGACGTTGACTAGTGTCTCATTCCCGATTTTATTGTACCTATTTCTCTGTACCTAAGTTTTTTTCTAGTTGCTAGACACTTGGAAATAACTGCATAACATTGTAGAATGAAGGTTTCACGTCTTATTAGGTCTAAATTCAGAGTCTCTTTTTTGGTTTATTATTTTCAAGAAAAAAGTTTGAGCACCCTCAAAATCCGATGGTTTACATTTGAGGTAGGTACGTGTAGATTTTGAAAATCGAATATTAAAAAATCCGTCCGTCCGCGGAACTATTCTTAATTATTATGGACTGATTTTGATGAAATTTGGTTTATATTTATATTTAGTTTATGTTTATATTTATATATTTATGGGATTCCATTTGGGGTCTAGTTGTTCCCCGAAGCTTTTGGTTGATGTCAGTTAGTTCTAAGCGGTGAAATGGAAGGGATGTAACTTCCAAAGGCGCCCTCCTATCTCGAAAACTCTCGATATGAAGGTATTGTTTTTTCACAAATTGAAGATAGGTACCTACCATTGAATTTTTAGAATCGAAAAAGACCACCCAGAACTTTTGAGGACAAATTGTTCGTTCCCTACGAGAACTTCAGGGTTGAACTTACGATAAATCGGAAAAACTATTATGAATAGCAAAAGAGGCCTGATTATCTTTCAAATTTTAGCTAACCAAAATGAGATCACCGATCGTTTCTTTGGGTTGTACTCGGTTTTGCTTCCTTAGCAACCAGTAATAAAATTTCTAAACGAAGGAATTCTTTAGTTCTTCGAATGGAGTGTGAAGCGAGTAGATCTTCCAAATAAACTTGATTGTGAAGATAAAACATGGTTGGTTGGTGGTGACAATGGCAAAGCTGAGTTCTTTGCTGGCACTTGATATATACAGAAAAAAAAGAACCTTTGTGTAATAATTTGCAGCCTAGCTGTTTGCCTGACGAATATTTTCACCCGACGCCCCTGACTAAAGGTTCACAGCAACTATTCAATTGATTGGATTATTTTGTTGTTCGTTTATTCATTGTGCTTCCGTAATGCCTTCTCAGTTGGAAAACCCACCATGAGGAACGTCAAGAGGTGCTCGCAAAGCAAACCCGAATTTAATATCTATTTAACCTCACGAAACCCCTTCAATTCCCCTCAACCAACTGTAAATCCCTCTTCCTCTCGCCATTGAGCTGAAAGAGAGCGTGAAATGATTCTCAACAGCACAAAAGATTTCCAAACGTTTGGTGGAGAACGCGTATTCGACGAAAAATCTCCCCTCCAGCTCAGTTTGGTACAAAACCGCTCGCCAAAACGGAAAAGCCGCGCTCGAGTGTTTCGTGCGTGGCGAGCGAAATGAATTTATGATGGGGCGCCCCTTTCAGCTTGGCGGGGATGGATGGTACTACAGACGATATATATATATCGCTGCTGGTACTACAACGGACACCCTGTTTCCGAGCCTGTTCTTTGAAAGTTAGCTTTGAGGACCATTGTGTTGTTGTGGCTTAGGTATTCATCCTTTCCGAGCATGAGCCGGCAGGAGGGTTTCGAACTGGATATTTGATACGACGAAATTTTCTGTTTACCTTGAACAGCTTCATAATGAGTGTTCGTAATTATCGCATTCTGCTAATGTATTTTTATGTAATAAACATTATAATATAAATTTTAGATGAGACTGGTAAGATTTTATTGACATTCAAATAGACCTGAGCAGGAAATTAGCCATTCTGCTCTCACCATCAGCTTTCAACATTCATCTGTCAGTTGTTCTGAATACCAGCTCAATACAGACACATTAAATGTGTCTGACATGACACGAGACATGAGTTGATTGAAACCATAGGCTTTAGTTAGTAATAAACTGTTTATCAATTCGTACCCTTTCTTGGAAATGTATATGCTAATCTACACTTACTGTATAGATGGATATTCCTGGGTGAGAGTTCAATTCAGCTAAGAACCACCAACATTCAATATTGTGAAGAAAGGAAGAGGACGCAAAAGGAAGGAGCTGCACGACCGCATTGTTCAAGTTGAGAAGTTAATTTTACGTTCTCCACAATGGGAAAGCGACTTTGTCGTCACGTCGGAGAAGAGAGGAGTTGTACTGCCTAAGGTATACGGTGGGGCTTATGTGTATATATGGGTGTATATATTTGGTATATTACCAGCAGTGTGAGGCGCTTCCAAGTTACTTATCCAGATTGCCAAGGAGGACTCGGAGAAAGTTATCAAACGTGTGTTGGGGTGTTAAAGGTGGAATAGGAAGGGAGAGCGTGAGATTTCGGAGGAGAGTTGTGATTATAAAAGTTCAAGGGAGGAAAGAGAATCTTTTCGTGTACCTGGGCATTTGAAAAGTAAAAAGAATGTATGGTAGAATCAACCAAGACTTCAGTTTCCATCTATAGTCAGCCGAAGGAACAACTTCGTAATAGTTTGATGAATTGCAGGATATTTTTATGGAGAATCTCTTGAAATCCGCACGAGAAACCTGAGTCTATGATTTGTACGATACACAGATCTTCATCATCATGGTTTGTGGGTATGAGGCTATCCTATTACCCTCGAGCTCTGATATCTACTCGTATTTAGTATTGAATAAGAACGTAACTCAGACTCTAGGTTTCAGGAAGATGCCCTTCCTTATGAGATACTCCTTGCGGTTTCATATTCAGTGCTGCAGGTGGCATATTTTGAAATGGTTGGGAGTCTTGAGCTTTACGGCGCTGTGAGACACAATAGTGATGCTTAGTCCAAATTCCGGGTTCACGAGATAGCAGCAGCGATTCCGAAGACAGCTGATGCTCATGCACATGACTGCCATCTGCATCCAATTAACCACACATCATCATAATTAGCCCTGGGGATGTCCGATACTTCAAAAGTATCGATATAATATCGTATCGATACAATATCGTATCGATATCGTATCGACTCTAGAAAGTATCAAAAAGTATCGATACGATACTTTCAAAAAGTATCGATACTTTTTGATACTTTCACAAAAATGAGTGAAATTGTCGTTTATGTTTCTCTCTATCAGTGTGACATCTCTCCATCACGAGGATAATAATTAATATAGAATGAACAAAACAACAAATCACTCATTTTGTTATTTAAAACTTGTTTTTGTTTAGGCACTTGTTTTCGTTTTGCACTTGTTTGGGTTATCGTTTTGGTGGTCCTTCCGCGATTATGGAGAACAGCAGGTTATCATAAAGAGCTGGAAGTGGTGGTACATCATCCTTGTTTAATTTGTTGAAGTTTGTAAGTTTCCCAACAATATAGGTAGAGATAGAGGGACTGTCAAGTAGGCACCTTAATGTCATAAGTGTTGAAACAGATAAAAGTGAGATATAAAAAAGTATCGCCACCGATACTGGAAAAAAGTATCAATACTACGATAGATATCAGGGAAAAAAAGTATCGATATGTATCGATACTTTTTTCAAGAAGTATCGATACTTTTATGACATCCCAACTCAGTTGGGCCAGAAAATCGGGCTAATTTTGGATATCCCAAAAGTATCGATACAAATCGATACTACTGTAATCGATACAAAAATCGATACAATATTATTGTAGTATCGATACTTTTTTCCCAGTATCTGAGGCGATACTTTTTTTATATCTCACATTTTATCTGTTTCAACACCTACGACATGAAGGTACCTACTTGACAGTACCTCTATCTCTACGTAGATTGTAGGGATACCAACAAACTTCAACAAGTCAAACAAAGATGATGTACCACCACCTCCAGCTCTTTATGATAACCTGCTCTACTCCATAATCGAGGAAGGACCACCAAAATGATAACCCAAACAAGTGCAATACGAAAACAAGTGCCTAAACAAAAACAAGTTTTAAAAAACAAAATGAGTGATTTGTTGTTTTGTTCATTCTATATTAATTATTATCCTCGTGATGGAGAGATGTCACACTGATAGAGAGAAACATTAACGACAATTTCACTCACTTCAAAATATCGATACTTTCTGAAAGATACTTTTTGATACTCTCTAGATGTATCGATACGATATTATATCGATACTTTTGAAGTATCGGACACCCCTACAACTGAGTCACGTGAAGAGGAATGAGTACCACCTGGATAAAGACATAATAAAGAATCCACATTTCTCTGATTCCAGACTCTTGGAAATTGCTTGCCACAATCACTAAGACTCCAACTACTTAATGGCCTTAATAAGAAAGTACTAATGGATCTACACTCTGCGGTGGACCAATTGCTATTGACGAATAGGTAATTCCGAAAAACTATTGTAGAGATTATACCTAATGAATACCCAAATCATCCTGTAGTTACTTACATCAAAACCTTATCGTTCTTCCGTCGAGTAAATATTGGGTACGTAGACCAACTACCCACAACATGGCAATATAGGAACTTTGAATATATAATATATATAGGTCTATTTACAAATTTTGGAGGAAAAAAATTGTTGTGCGTCCGGACCGAAAATCGACATATGTGTCCCCTTAAAAATGAATTATTTTGGAGAAATATTTTTTCGTTTTTCATTAGTGACCTAAGATCACTAAGGTAGATACTTGTGTACATACTACTTCGTACAGGACTTCTTATTGTAACATAGGTAGGTACATAACTATTTTTCTACAATATTAACATCATTGACTTATTCCAAAATTAAACCATTAGTTGAACTGCACCAGTGGTACATCTATTAATTCTCACGTGATTCACCAGAGAATCCTGTAAATTTTCCCCGCAACTACAATGGTGAAGGTGCTGGTACAGTTGGCTGGTATTACCGATGGTGGACTGAAATAAATCGACTGGAAGAATATACTCGAAAAAATTAATAAACCTTGTAAAATATACATAAGTTGATTTAAAAAAACTGATCTCATCTTGAGATTCTGAGTAGGTTATCTTATCATAACCTGAGCAACCTTAACCATGAAACCTTAAATTTTAATTTGAAAAATTCTCTAATTTTGGAGTTTTTCAATAATGTGAAATAAGTCCAAATTAATTCTAAGAGAAATCAAAAGTCTGCCTGATAGTAGTGCCGTAATATTATTGTATGTAATACAATTTTACATGTCCATTGCTCATTACCACTTCGTATTTGGATTTGGATTTCAAGGTGAGATTTTAATTGATTTTTGAGAAAAGAAAATTGCTATCTCGTCTGCTGAGTTTCTTCAACGGGAATGATGAACCGTAAATAATGAGTCAGTCAAATATCAATGTGTCTTGTCCAGGATTTCCGAAATATTTCTCATCCTTGGTGGTCAGCTTCATCGTCCTTCGATTGTGATTACATTGTCGTTCCTCTTCTTTCCTAATTTTTACTTTCAGTTTTTAAAATCGACTAAATTTCCCTTCAGTTTGAATTTTTATGCCTCGTTTGAAGATAACTTCCGATTCCAAATAGTTGAGGGTGTGGTGGTATGGTTGGAATATGTTTCAGGAAAGGACAATCCAGTTCCACTTGCTACGTCAGCGCCTACCAGCCCTCTACCTTCAGATTCCACTACCATCTCCCGCCACTATATATTATATCACAGTACCTTAAGGTCAATCTACGATGCTCATTACCTATTTGAACACCAGGTGCAAACCATTGAAGCAATCCGATAAGCAAGATATTCTTTTGAGAAGAACTAATTCGTGATTCATTTAGTACGCAGTGCAGTTATCGATTAGTTAGTTTACAGTACTTTTCGATCATGCATTGAAAATGAAATTGTGAATCAAGTTAGATATTACAAGAGGAAATTGTCAGGTCGATCGGTAACAACAAGAAAGGAAGAAGAAAGAATATCGTGGAAGGTTGAGCTGCTAAGCGTGACTCCCCACCTTCCCTTCTCTCTAGCTTAACTCGGGTTAATCCATTAATCTATCTCGCTAAGAGCGATAAATGAAAATGGCTCCTGCTGGACAATCCTGTTAGCCAACTCTCTTCAAGTTGATTGAAGGCCTCCTTTGCTCTAAAAGAGTAGACACAACTATTCAAACTTACTTACCCAACAATTAGAGACAGCCACTTGAGTAGTTGATGGGCAGCTGAGTAAGTACAATGAACCATTTCGCCTAGTTCATTAATTTCATTTTGTTTCCGGCTCACTCTCAAAAAAGAATAGAGGTTATATTTTTCGTCGACTAATATCAAAAAACCGCAGCAAATTATTACACATTAGTTTATTGTTTTACTGTATGGATGAATTCTGTATGGACATATTCGTTCTAAATAGAACGCGGCTTTCCCAACGAAATAGGTAGCAATAACATCACTATCTGAGAGTCGTAGGTGGCTTTATTATGAGATTTTGTTTTTGGTTGCTAAGGAAGCAAAACTTTGTATAACACGAAACTCTATTCAAAGAAACAACCAACGATCGCATTTGATCAGCTGAAATTTGAACGGATATTATGCCCATTTTCCCCAGTGAAAATTCATTTGCGCAGCCGGAAGCCATAAATTATGAAGTGGACTCGCACCCCTTAATTATTGATATACTTGATAGAGTACACCATCACCATACGAAGGTTATATCAATAGTTTCTTGCTGGGCTCCGGGCGACGTTGGAATAATAGGGAACGGAGAAGCTGATCGTGCTGCCAAACAAGCAAGTGAGGTACTACCAGTAACATCCCAACTCCATTTTCGCTCTGATTTTTGTTCCGTTATTAAATCTACCATCTGGAAAGCTTGTCACACCCAATGGATGAACATGGACTATCGAAAACTCTGGCATGACGGAACAATAACATTCCCGAAGAGAAGAAGTGATTCTTATCCGACTGCGGATTGGACATACCCGGCTTACACAGGGATATTTGATGACTTCCCAGCAACGACAACCTCCTCCTGTCTGTGAAATCTGCGATTGTCAACTGATGGTCCACCATCTCCTGACTGAATACCCGTCGTTCGTCGCTTCAATCTCAACAGAAATTACGAGAAACCTAAGCGAACTGTTGAGGAATGATTTAACCCATTTAAAAAAACTGTTCCGTACATCGAATAATGTTCTGTATCCTTGTACCATCAAATTTGAATTTTTTCAAAATTTCATGACAATCGGTCATTGCTAAGTTAGGAAAGTGCCGCGTACGGCGGACGGACGGCCAAATTTTTATTCGATATTTGGATTCTATGTACCTTGAAACGTAAACCAACAAATTTTGAGGGGGGTTAAAAATTGTTTTTCTTGGTTGAGTCCAAAGGTTCATTATTGAAAATAATAAACCAAAATGGGTCTGAGAAGTGTGTAGGTATCTTCGAACTAGCATTTATGGTCAACTTTACCTTGCAGGGCTCTTTGCAGAGAGGCACGGCCAATCACGAGTTTGAAAAGTGCCAAAGTTTAGTCTCTCCTTCATAGCTCTTCAAGGCCTCCCTCGACTCACCTCTTCCGCCGCAAGCGATTTATCTTCTTCTCACATCACAATAGCAAAGAAAATATAGAAATATAGAATAAGTGTTTTCACTGAGACCATCGAACTTGATGGATTGTGTTCATCACCATGTTGTGTTGATTTGGCAAGCATGTCAGCTCTGTCTTTCCCTAACACACAACTTGCATCCACTGCAAGTTGATGACACTGTGATTCTCCATTATTGCTACGCTCAGTCTTCAGCAATCAAAAACTGCTTTCGACTTGGACTTCTGCGATTGATCCTGGAAACTCAAGGATTGCTTGAGAGTCCATCGATAGCACTGACTGGTCAATATCTCTTCATCCAATTTTTGGAATGGCCTGCCCGACAGAAGAAACTCCCCTCAGTAGAGTTTGCTTCAAGCATTCCCACATCTGGAAGAGTCGACTAGTCTCCAGCTCTGCCATTCACAGCTCTCATTGCTAATTCATCTGTAGAATCATGGTTGCATTATCTTAAATGAAGCCACTCTAAGATACTTCCACTGCTGTAGTATAAGAGTGAATATTTGAGATGATACTCCATAGCGTTAGGTAAAATGGTAATTCATATGGAAGAGGACTCGATCGGATTCACTTATGTTCAGATCAATACCCATTGCGGACATATTGGACCACA
This sequence comes from Apolygus lucorum, assembly GCA_009739505.2. Taxonomy (NCBI): domain Eukaryota; kingdom Metazoa; phylum Arthropoda; class Insecta; order Hemiptera; family Miridae; genus Apolygus; species Apolygus lucorum. The sequence goes on along the minus strand of CM019181.2, from coordinate 66,171,201 downwards.
TAGTAAGGTGAACGTTTATTTGTGTTGTGAATGGTAATTTATCCGATAGGAAACGTTTGACCTCTTTAACTTTCGAATGGAATCATTTCAGAACAGAAGAAAACCTGAAGTAACTCTTACTCCTGAAAAAAACAGAAAGCTACTACAATAGTCCTAAATTGAGACTGTTGGAAAGAGATCGACATACGACCTTCGGGATCCATTGTTCGGAAGACTCTATTGATAATTGGTGATAATAAAGGATTAACAAGATGGCCCTTTCTCTTTTCCTCTTTTCACATTTCCCTTCGACCCTTGGAAAGACTCTCTTTGTCCCTTGCTCTGCCCATTGTCTTCTCCTGGGGAACAAGGCGAGGCCTCCACGTTGGGCCGAGTTAATCTGCTGATCAGGTCTCATTGTCCTACTCGGGCGGTTGTCAATAGATAGCTCTTTGTACAGGTTTCTTCGGAAAAGGCTCCAAATTTTCGTGTTGAAGTTGTCTAAATTTGAGTAAGAATATGATCATGATATCAATCATATAATATTTTGCCATCGCTGACGACGTGACCTCCCTTAGTCCGATCTATGAGTAAGTACTTACTTACCGATGGTTTCAATCAGCAAGGGGATTATTTCTGCAAATGATTGGAACATTAGAAGGTTATCTAATTAAAATTTAAAAGGAAAGAGGTTTGCTGTAAAGTTTAATGGGCTTTCCAGAGTGTTCTGAGGGTTTGTCTCATATTTTAGTAAGAGTTGTGTTTATTCATTCAGTAGATGATGATCAGTGGGGCTCTGTATTCGTGCTGGAGGTGAACAAAAAAGTTTGCCAACGGGTGCACATAGCTTCCTCGTATCCATAATCCGAAAGTGTTGATGATCCGATACATAGTAACTAATCTCAAAACATCAATCTCTGAGTACCTTGCGCTAACCTCAAAGGGGACCCTCAACTTGCCATCTTCGTTATTCCTGAAAATGACATTGAATTCGAGTGTAAAATGCAAAATGTGTGGCTGTTTTTGTGTTTGCTGTGATTTGTGTCATCTTCACGCCTTGATAATTTCATCGGAATTCGACAGTATCTTCTTTTATTTTTGTCGTTTTAAAGATTTCATGACAAAATTGTTCAGCTCGTTCTAAAACGTAGAACGCCAGTGAAAAATATGATTTTTATATGATTTTTTCTGTTAACCTAGAAAATGAATGCAATGCTTCCGCTACCTTGGTAGACTCGGAAGCAAAAGCATTATTGGGTTATCCTGAAGTCAAACTTTTTCTCGAATTTTTCATAACAAAGCTAGTAGAAAAGAAAAAATTATAAAGCTGCTCTTTTCCCACTAGTAGTTTATGCTCTGGAATTATGATAAATTTAAATGTTTATTAAATAAATTTTGATATTCCTTGTCTGAACATATGGAACGGGCTGCGTTTCCATGCGGAAAATATTCTTGGTTAAAACTTTTCATTTAATGATATTTACAAGGATTCGGTTTGCAAGTTCGTGCCTTCACAACTATTAGTTGGTGGTAACTTCATTTCTTATAACATAGGTAGGTACCGTAGAATTATTGAATTATCCTTAGTTAATAACACTGATTATAACCGTGTGATTTTTGACTACAGGTTGTACAGAGAGAATCCTTCAAATGCATAAACTACATGAGGTCTGTTTTGATTGATCAACCGACAAAACTGATCAATCAATCTGATATCCCACAGATACTACCATACATCATCGTGATTACATTCATCGTACTGCGTTGATTGACTACCAACCATTCAATTCACACGCCGGGACCGCTATGTCAATTTCAAAATTAATTAACGATCTACCACGATTCGTAGTCAAAGTAATGCAGGCTGAACGTGACATAATATCCCACGGAATCATCTCTGAACCACTTGAGCACGGGCTTGCAATTGCTCTTCCAATTTGTTTGAAGTTCACGCCGCCTAGTCGTCCCGAAATGATAATTTATTGTTGGAATATAATATTAATGAATATTATACATTACTATTATATTATATACTATATAATAATATTATATAGTATATAATATATTATATTATTATAATATACATTATTATAAATATAATATATAATTACTATATTATAGCAATGCGTATGATTATTATATGTAATTCAATATACAGGGTGTAAGCCTAACTGGTCTGCCATACTTTACAAGTCGATTCTACAACTTACTTGGAACAAAAAAAAAGTTTCTTGAAAAAAAATTGAAATAACTCGAAAACGAAGCCTTTTAAAAAAATTGCTAGGAGACATTTTTTGTTGCAAATTAGTTGTAGAATCGACTTGAACAGTATGGCAGACCAGTTAGGCTTACAATCTGTGTAGGACCAGGTATCACGGCTCTTTGCACCAATCACTTTTCAGAAAAGTTCTCATGATATTATGAAGATACTATAATTAACTAATAACTTCATAAGAGATTTTAGCCGTTAAATATCCTGATGAATTTCAATAGATTTTCAAAATGTAGTCGTGAAAACGTCACATCAAGTGATCATTTCGAGGCAAATTTGGTTCTCAGTACGATGGTCGGATCAAAGATAGTCTCCGGTTTCTTACAATGGTTATATAACAGTGCACTGGTGAACTTCATGGAAAAGTTATAATAGGATTCTGTTGGAGTCCAGAAAATTTATCATGGACCGCAAAAAGCGATTGAGAGAAAAATCAAACCATCTGGGTGAGGAATAAAACCAACAACTTCGCTTTTCAACATAAAGTGCAAAATTTTGGTACCAAGGCGCTTGGGGAACTTTTTAGAATTGATCGTTACATCAGCTGTAGACGTTTTCATCAGTATGCGCATGCGCAGCTGTTATCGGTGAGCCTCCAAAATGGTGGACGCATTCGGACCACCGTCTTTGTTTTTACTCTTGTTGTTAGTGGAAGACTGTCAGTTTCAACTTCTATTCAGTTTTTTGAGCGTGTATTCGGTTTTTTGTTGGTTTTGTCATGTCTGGGGTAAACAAATACAGTTGTTTTAGAGACTGTAATTCGGGTAGTCGACCGGGAAGACAGAGGTTATCCTCCAAAATTCCTTTTTCCCGTTTCAAAAGATTTGTCTGAACTTCGGAAAGTCCAGCAATTTGAAATACAGCAACCATCTACTTGTTGTCTTCAATCTTTCTGCTTACATCTAAAACCGTGTTTCCCCTAGAGAGGTTGGTCGGAAGTTCTAACTGGGTGTGAAATGCAGGTGGGATGATAGAATGTTCTCAATTGCTGCCAACAGTAAGTACAAACCTTCGTCCATTGTGCCCAAAAATGTGATACTAAATATTACTCTCTATGAATTCGTGGAGACGAGGGCAACATGAATATAATATGTACTCTCCCATAAATAGCTAATTTTTAAATTTGTTCACCGTTGCTTTAAAGATGATTTTTAATATTCGCTCATCAACTCATACCTACTTCATGAATTAATTTTTTTTAAACACACTCTGACACAGGTTCTAACAACACGGCAGGCGATATTGGTAAGGCAGATGGAGGTTTCAAGGATTTTGAGGGAATGGTCATTCTGTGAACTTTCATGATTGAATTATTTTCTACATGGTTCCCTGACCGGTAGAAATTCCCGTGAAAAGAGAATGAGAACTAAGGAAAATCATTGGTAAAATTTGCAGCGTTTGAGGCCGAGAACATTAGGTGATCGCAAAACGGGTAGGGGTGGGTGGGGTAATTTGAATCACTTAACTTTGAGGGGGCTATAATAGGAGAAGTGCCCCTGATGTTCAAATGAACGGAGAAGTATGCTCCTTTTCGCGAAATTTTCACTTAACAACTTTTTTATCTTGGAGTAGGAAAATCAGGGTATTAATGCTCGTGAACGACCAGATGTGCGATGCGAGAATGTACGACGAGCGGGTTTGACAGGCGAGTTGGTCCGAAGATTGATAACGCGTGATATCATTGATAAGTGGCGGCGCATGCCCAATGCGTGTCGATGAAATCGTCTATTTGAGCAATAAAGCTGACTGCCCCTCTTAATATCGAAGACATTACTTTGGTCCTTCCGAGATAACTAAGGATGAATTCGATAGAAGCATCAAGTAGTATAGTATAGAAGTATTTAATGGATGGATCAATAGTTTGGAAGCGATCTAAGAAACACCAAGTAACGAAAACATTTGAGCCTTATCGCCATATGAGCCTTATAACATCTGAGTACCTGAAATCGTTGTAGAACCTAATATCACCTGGTAAACACTGTGGACCCCTTTGAAGTATCCTGTGGAGTAAGGCAAGGAGATCCGATCTCAGCGGTAATTTTTAACCTCACCTTGGAGTACGTCATTCGTAAGCTTGATGTGAATATATCAGGATGTATATACCATCGCCCCATCCAGTTACTGGCGTTTGCGGATGACATTGTCTTGACTGCACGTTCAATCCGGGCACTGGAGGAGGTGTTTCCGCAATTACGATGTGCAGCTGAGGAGGTTGGGCTGAAAGTGAACCACGACAAAACCCTTTACATAAAAACCTCCCGAGAAGACTATAATTACCCAACCACTGTCACACTTGATGGTTGTGAATTTGCAGCTACCAAAGAATTCAAGTAGGTACCTAGGCACGATTCTGACAAAAGATAATGACTGCAGTAAAGAGATTCGTGCAAGGTTGGCCACTGGAAACAGGACATACTTTGCCTTGCAGGACCTCCTCAAATCACGAATCTTATCCCGAAATCTTAAAATACAAGTATATGAGTCTATCATACGTCCGATAGTTACATACGGAGCGGAATGCTGGGTATTGACGAATCGGGACATAGCATTGCTGCAGGTATGGGAAAGAAAGATTTTGAGGAGGATTTTCGGCCCAGTGTGCGACAGAGGAGTGTGGCGTATTAGAAAACATATTGTTTAGTAATGCATGCATTCCAAGGGACGTCCCATTAGATAAGCATTAGATCAGTTTAACCAGTTGTTAAGTGATAAAACTGTTTCACTCGATGTAATTTATTTATCACTTTAGGCAAGAAATACTGACCCCCCCCCCACCATTATCCACCTTAACATTTCTAGCGGCTTGCGAGCCTCGAATCTGAAGAGGATTTTAAAATCCATGATCTACGATACCCAACATGCGAATTCGAGTTCCCCCCCCCCCCACCACCTCACCAACGCCAACAATGGTGCCAGTCTGGAAATACGTCGTAACATTGAACTTTCATTTGTTAGTTTTGGTAGGCAGTCCTTCGAAGTTCACATCCGTATTCAAGGTGAAACACAAAAAAAAAAAAAAAAAAACCGAAATAAGCGGTTTATGGCATCATGGCACCATGTCCTGGCACCATGGTGGCACCACTATTAGTTCCATGGTGGTAAAGAGAATAATTCATGAAAATCAGGAGGTATAATGAGAATTTTTCCTCAATTTCAAAGGTTGGGTACAATTAGTAAGCAGTAAAGGAACCGAAATATTGAAAAATCGGATATTTTGTGAATATTATCCCCCCACTCATCCCCTCCTCTTGCGAATTTTGGTACTCTGGTAAAATCATGTACAACTCGGAAGTTATTTGAGTCAAACAAAAAAAGAAACACGCAAATCGGTTGGAAATTGAGGCCTGGGCAGAGTTTACAAGATTATGCACGCAAACGCACGTTTTTTAAGCATTAACCCCCCCTTTCCCCCGCTTAAAAAGCAAAATCCGAAATTCCGGCGCCGTAGTGCACAACTAGATAGTATTCCGCGTTAAACGAAAAAAGAACCACGAAAATCGTTTGAGAACTAAGGCCTGGGCAGAGTACACAAGATTATGCCCAAAAACGCACGTTTTTCGAGCATTAACCCCCCCTTTCCCCCCTCTTAAAAGGCAAAATTCGAAATTCCGGCGACGTAGTGCACAACTAGATAGTTTTCCGCGACGAACAAAAAAAGAACCAGGAAAATCGGTTGAGAACTAAGGCCTGGGCAGAGTACACAAGATTTTGTTACACACACACACACACACACCTACACACACACACACACACACACACACACACACACACACACACAGACATACACCTATGGTTTTTTTCGCGGATTTGGATTCAGAATGGTCTAAAACGGATTAGGTACTGTGTGGTTATTTTTTTTTTTTTCTGTTGAGTGTTGTCCAACTTCACCCCAGATCGATCGCATAAGGACGCCCAAGTCTTACTGTGGGACGTCCTAAAAACGGAGAGCTTCATCAACTTTATTGTAAACCGGGTATAGTAGGAGTCATTAAAAGTGCTCGACTGCGATGGATGGGACACGTTTTCCGTAGCAATCCTAATGGCCCCCTGAGGAGGATATTAGACGGAAATCCCGGGGGACGCAGGTTGCGAGGAAGACCAAAAAAGACGTGAATGCAGGACGTGGAGGGTGACTTGAGCCAGTTAAATGTTCGGTTGTGGCGGAGGAAGACAGCAGAAAGGTCAGTCTGGAGGGGGATATGTGAACAGGCCAAGGCTCTTAAAGGGCTGTAGAGTCAATAAGAAGAAGAAAGAAGAAGAAACACTGTGGACACCGATATTAGACGGTTTTATAAGCATTGAGGTTGAGTTTGATCCTCGATATACCTTCAATACTTTCTTCGCCTCCTCTCACTTGCCTGGGTTAAAAAGGACCTCGAATGAAGAGGGGTTATGGTATCCCTTCTTTTACCTATAGCCATCACGTAGGTAATTTATATATTGATAAATTTCGGTTGTGTTCTTCTCACAGACGTAGGACCTTTATGAGGTAACGTGGGGGGGCTTTGCGAGCTCAACGGATATAGAATATACATCCCTTTTTCAGAGTCCATACGGTGAATTTCATTTCAAGGGTCAACCCAAGATAGCAGTCGGTTTTCCCTTAGGGCCTCCCTTTTACCTCCCCCCTCTCCAACACGCCTCAACCAATATCCCGTCCAGCGACTGTTAACAGTATTTCGTGCCGAACGCTTCAATTCCCCTCTTTTTCCATGTAATATGAATAAATTATCAAGGTGCACCCATATCGCCACTCCCCTCTCTTCATCAACATCTTGCCATTCCCCATTTGTACCTGTATATTTATTGAAAACGGGTGACCTGCTCACCTTGACCAATGTCGAATGTGTTTGAAAGCCTGCTAATCTCTTTATGCTGGAACGCACCTGGAACAAAGATGATGCATAAATTATAATGAGTCATAAGTAAAATATCGATTTCAATAGAAGGCAATAATTTAGCATTTCAAGCTAAGTCAACAAAAGTTGAATAAATAGGTCTACATCACTGCTCGTGTTTATGGTTTTTGCGTGCACTGAGTAAAAATTTGCCTCATGTTTTTGCTTGAAGATGAGAAAATATTGAGCATGCAGCTGCTTCTTCAGTCTTTTTATACGATAGATTGAGAAAGAGACTCTTGATAAGTTTCCGTCTTGGAACAACATACCGTTACAATAAAACCCGAAACAGTTTCTCCTTCGTAGGCCGATCGGTCGTATTATTTACGAAAGAGGTCGTACCTTTTTTCCTTGACCTCTTCAAGGGTGGATATTTAGGGTAGTGAAGAGGGGAAGAGGATCCAAACTCCTCTCAGAATTCTCCTCCAATCGCGGTTCCACTCAACTTTTATGTCCTGAGCTCTTTCCAAGGAAAGCTCTCTCAATCTGTAAGAGCTCTCCGAAGCAGCCCCTGTGAATTCTTGTGATGACCAACAGTTTTGTCTCCTACCAGCAAAGTTCAAGACAAGTTATTTTCAGGCTTGTGTCAAAGTTTGTCTAGTTACAGTCATAGCTAGCGATACAGAAAAAAAAACATGTAATCAAATTATGTCCGAGAACAGGAGGGCCCATTATGCTTTTAGCTATTCTATGACTATTCCAACAAGTATCAATATCCAAGAAACTATATTCCATGAATTAGACAAGGTTGTAAGGTTAGAGTCGAAGTGTGGAGATGTTGGATAGCTCTAGTGAAATGTTACAGGATGGGGGGGGGTTTCTGGTTCATTAACAGAACGCCCGAGTGAAAACCTCTGGATCAGTGATTCGAGGTGGCAAATTTTTGACATTAAATGTCAAAACATAAAATTTTTATGTCTTTACTTCGTCACATGGACTCGAAAAGCGTAACAGTTGATTTCTGATGATTTTCACGTATTTACATCCAAGCGGTTTCTGGGGAGATGAAACTTCTTTAGTTTTAAACGGATAGAAATGGTTCACCATTCGTTGAAATGATCTCGATTTATCACGCATTTCTTTCGTACTTTTTCTTGGTATTCAAGACGTAATTTTATATTTATTAAAGCTATTAATGGATGTAGTAAACAATGCCGCTTGGGTAAGCTACCGATTTCATCGTCAGTTTCTAATAGTTTTAATGAAAATGAAAACAATAATCACATCTCATTCTGTACCAATTGTAATTCGTGGATAGAGAGGAGTGTAGAAGAGGGAAAGGGGAGGGTAGGAGAAAGGGTTGGAAATGGGGGCGGGGGAACTGAAAACATGGAATGTCCCGATGTGTTGCAGACTCGTATGCAAGCGTTTCAGTTTGAGAAATCCCACAACCAAAATGAGGATAATTGTGAATTCAAGTCCTGAAACTGAAGACCCTTCAAATTTTCTTTGATTTTGGGGAATACAAAAAAGTCACAGGTGGCCAAGTCCGGTGAGTACGGGGTGAGTTCTACCACTGTTGTGTTTGTTTAGGCTAACAAATTGCATAAGACGAAAGCAGTGTGAGCAGCTGCTTTTGAATTTCCAGGGTGTCCAGTGATTCCCCGAAAAAAATGCCCAGCGTTTTCCAGGTTTACCAGGGTCAATTTTCGACTTTTTCCAGGTTTCTAAATGTTTTAAAATATTAATAAACGTGATCATAATTTCTCAAAATTCAGGTTTTTATGTAGATTGTGAATTGAAAAAGTATTAGAAAAATAGTTGCTTATATCTCAAAACATCAATCAGTAAGTATATATCAGTCCGGAGCGATGATTTTCATCTACATTCCGATCCGCAAAATGCCTAAAAATGTCGTCGAAATTGGATGGAAACTGTAGAAGTGGCTATCAGTCAGTGATTATTTTAATAAGAGATCATATGCAACCCAATTCGCCCAATTCCCAATTATTTAAACAAAATCGGAGAATAATTACAAATTGTTTTGCCCGTTACGAAGATTTCATGACAGACACAACAGAGACTTCGGGTAAAGTCGAGAATCGACGGGCATTGTTGGAAAGAAGATGATGGGAAATTTAACATTTATGTCAACGTTGCCCATATTATTGTCTGTCTGTCAGTGATGAAATTTTGTAACGGAAAAAACAGTAAGATGTTATAATTGTCCAATTTCGCTCAAACTTTCAGGGATTGTGCAGGTTGGGGTGTAGATGGTTCCCTATGAAAATCATTGCTCCCGGACTGATAGTAGCTTCTATCTATACTATTGGGTGGATACCAGAAAGCTATCGTGCCGCACCCACTTGGCAGTATTTTTAAAACATTTATACGGTAAATTAAGGTAGTTGTGGTAATTTTCGTGGTAAGGTTGGAGACAGAAATAGAATTTGGAAAACAAGGGGCTGAAACAAAATGGTACCGTGAACTGGGGTGACACTGATATGCTGGTGTGATACTGATCAACACGCCTTTTTTCATCCTTTTTTGCAGCACTCCACACAGTCCTAAATGGAAAGTTAGGTCGTGTTATGTGTTCGTAACAATGTCTTCTTTGGGGGATATCGTTCCCGCCCGATAGTCTAGGTTACCATGGTAGCTGATAAGGAAATGAACAAACCTCAAAATCGGGCCCAGCTGACATTGTGATTGTAACTTCTGTTGTGCCGGTGTCGGGTGTTGTGTGGTGAAGTTCTAGCGAAAAGATTTTGTTTCTACTAGAGGTAAGCATGAAATATCTGCAATTAGTTTGTTTTTCCGTGTTACTACAGTTGGTTATCTGTTAAAAACAAGAAAAAATCATTTTCAGGGGGTGATAGTGATCACGGCCGAAATGCCCCGAAACTATCAAAAAGTGATTGGTCCATCATTATTTTTAGTAACAAGTGCTTTAAAATAAGTTGTTTCTTGTCAGTTACCAAGCATGTGCCACGAATGGTCTCATTATAGTAATAAATACTGAAGAGGATATTACGAGTCTTGAATTTTGGCTTCATTCTGATTTTTGTAAGTGAAGAGTTGGTTTTTATTAGTTTTTCAATAAAAATTGTTCTGAAATGAGTTGTTAGGGGTTTTTGACATTTTCATGTCTTTGCTTTGGCACATAAACTGAAAAATCGTCACGAAAACTAAGCAAGTCTTGCTCACGCGACCAATAAATAAAATAGACTCACTGTGTTGCGTAGAGAACAATCAACTGTTTTCTTATTTTGATGCTTGGGTACATGAACTAACAACCTTACTTCACTACCTTGTTGTGTAGTGGTTGACATGAAAATGTCCCAATGTGTTGCAGACTCGTATGAAAGCATTTTCAGAGGTTTGAAGTAAGGATTTACACAAATACCTCACTGATTTCCTTAGAACTTTCCAAGTATTCAAAAATTTAAAAAATGGGTACTGAAAAACAATTTATTTTTCTTCAACAGTGATCAGTGCCACCCCATAGACACTCCGAAAGCGTTTTGTTCGATTTTAAATTAGTGATCACTATCACCATGTGGGGGGTGATACTGATCAATTTAATTATTTTTTTTAATGAGCTTAATTCATCGAAATTTCAAAGTTTGATATTGGATACTGTTCATAAGATGTGGAAGAACATAAACTATTTTTTTCAGATTTTTTTTGAATGATTACTTTGGTAGTTTTCAAGGAAAAACTGTAGAAATTGATCACTATCACCCCAGTCTACGGTAATTGAGATTTTTTTTGGAAATATTACTCCTTAATCCTTTGAAGGTGTGGGAAATACCAAGCAGAATTCATCCATCTTGGAGTGTTCATCCTGTATAAGGTGACGGAGTGTGAACTTTATTATACTGGAAATGGAGGCTGAGGTTGAGGTGGTGGTTGTGGTCGCCGTTCAGTGGCTGCTAGTTGTCGTCATGGAAGAAAGAGGAACGTTTGGTGACGAGTTGGCGGAACGTGTTGCTCTCCGGTTATTCAATATTAACAGAGCTCGACGTTTCATCAGCGTTGCTCCACCTGTTGCTTACGCCCGCTTCGCAGCCACGTTTTTCTTCCTTTTACGAGTATATGGGTTTTTTCTTCTTTTTTTTTCGTAACGAGGGCTATTGTTTTTTCTACTGTCCGGTGTAAATATTTATTTTACCTTCGTTTTCATTCTGTTGTTCCAACTGATTTCATGGAGAAAGATCAGGAAGTGTCTTATCAGTTTCGATGTGATAGTATTGTTGACACGTAGTCACTGCGTAAAAGACATATTCTTGTTAGGTACAAGCTTATTTCTGGTATGGTAATAATTTATGGAAATATTTCCCAGATTTACACTAATTCCATAAATCATAAGGTTCCAAGTATATTTGCATCATCAGGTTAGAGAAACTAACCTCAGAATAAAAGTAGTGGAAAATAAAATTTTCAAGAATTTAGAATTTTCTTTTTAATTTGAAATTTTGTTTCCGAGTCGATGTTTTCTAATTCTGAGTCTATCTTTCTACTACCTAACGTTAATAGAAACATTGTTTTAGTTTCAGGGAAAAAAAGTCCTCCAAAATCGAAATTTTCACTCCCATTTCACGTTTTTCAGAACCTCTTATGTGTGCTTTGGTGAGTGTCTGTCAGTCGGTCTGTGCTCCTGCAAATCCCTGTAAGGATTATAACTACACGAAGTTTTGCAAGGATTATGCGGGTAAAGATTTAGATGGTCGTTTATTAACTCCATTGCTTATAAAATCCATTTGATAGCAGCCTCTGGGTATGTTACCAAAAGCTCAAGATGAGAAGGCCTGGGAATTTTCGTCGAGCAACTTCCATTGACCCACGAGATGTGTGGGATGTGGCTTCGTCTTCTTGAAACCCTGTTGATACGTTGACGGGTAAGCACGGGGGAAAAGCAATTGGGTACCTAGTCAAGTCAACCATGTGGGTCTTAATTGACGTTTATTGACTGCCCGGTGTCATCTTCGAAAAAGTAAGGTCCAACGATTTTCTAAGTGCTGATTGCTTAACAAAGTGTTACTTTGAGAGTGCAGAGGATCCTCAGGCAGCATTAAATGGTTCGTTAGGGACCAATAACGACAATCTGATTGTAGCCATTGAGGTTAAAATGAGCCTCGTCATTCATAAACCGAATGAGGTATCTTTCCGGGAATGCCTGGAATCGTGTCTTACCGCTGTCGGACGTCATAATGAATGACATCATTTTCATAACTTAATTTTTGTTGCATAAATCTAAAATTCTCATGTTTGTGGTAATTTGTTCAAAATAGTATTTTGTATTGTTCCTACTTAATTTTATTGTAATTGCGTAATTTTAAATTCGATGCATTCTTTCTAACAGACTTTGTATAACTTGAACAGTTTCCATCTAAAATAAATGAAATTCTAATTGGTTTTGTAGCAACACCTCTAGGTACTCAAATAGTTTCATCGTGTTCCTATGTTTGGTAGCCAAAAATAATCATAACTCCAATAATTTTCATCCGATGTTGATGGAATTTTCAGGAATTGTGTGATAGAGGCTCCGGATAATTCACCATAAGTCTTCATCACTGAAGCAAACTATAGATTTTTTTTCACACTCCAAATAACTATAGAATCGGCGAATTCTACGAATTTTCGTTTTAGCGACCATGATAATGGTACTGGCAAAGAGCATAAATTATCAGAATCCTGCCTCATTATCTTGAACCGTTTTCCAACATCAGCTTATAAGCTAAGTTGGTATACGTAGATACTAAGGTATACTACGTATACGTAGATTTGTAAATTATTACTATAAACTATTATTATAAATAATAATAGTTTGTAGTAATAATTTACAAATCTACGTACGGACCATTTTCAAATTAGCGAATCTTATTACTGTATTTTAGACATCACCAATCTGGACGAAAACGTGACGAAACCGTGGAACGAAAGTAGCGCGGGATTTTGAAATGATTTTCACTTACAACCGACCCATTTCTAGGGAAATGAATCGCCGTTAGTTTTCATCCCACGAAAATCGTTCGCCACTCGTTGAAAAGCCTTTAATTCATGATTTTAAAGAACTGTAAACAACATTCTCATTAAAAACTGACATCGATTTTAGTGGATTATATTGATGTTGTAGGTTGTCTTGGTTCTTACGAATGTAATCAAAGGATCTTGAAACCTAGGCGAGATTTTGTTAAGAACGCGGGCTTTTAGTTGTGATGTGTTCTTGGACGCTTTAGATGTTTTCGATTTCCTTATAATAAGAATACCTTTGTAGTGATTGAGACCACTTTACAAAGTAGTGAGTCATCGTCTACTTCTACGGAACCTTTGGAACATCAAGAGGGAAATGAAATGACTTTAAAATCAAGCCCATTAAAAAAATTCATAATAATTAAAACTAAATAAAGCTAAATTGAAACAACAGACAACAAATTCCTAGTAAAAGAAAACAGCCAACAAACAAAACACGGCCAAAGCATGTTCCATGTTTCTTGAATTTTAGCCGATGCCTCTAACCAGTAACCATCTGGGGGTCCATGGGGCTTTTTTCCTTTGTTTTATTATAATTTATTGTATCTGTATAATAATAATTTTATTATAATAACAATATAATATTGTATCTGAGTGTTCCTGTAATCATCCAAATATCATTGCTTGGTTATCAAAACCAAACAACGCTCGCTGTTTCCATGTTTTGAACCTCAAAATTAGTCAAATTCGGAAAATACTCGTATCTAATAGATCGTCATCTGTACGTCTAAAACAAACAGCGTTGAAATACATCTTGAAATGGATTTTGAAGATCGATTCAAACTCTACTAACTCTGCTAAAAACTTGTACAATCACCGATTCGTTAGTTTTTGAGTGAAAAAAAAAAAATTCGGTAATCTGCCATATTGGTGACAAATTGTATAACACTAATTCCTTGCGGTCAACTTACAACCCAGGATCCTAGGCTGATAAGCAAGCCGTGTCGGCTCAACCTTTTAACTTCTGCACTTTGGCAACCCCCCGTCCTCTCTTGGGATATTATTCCGTGTTTATTCTTCCTTATCAAATCCCCACTATGGATCTATGGCTTGTGAACTCCTTCCCTCAGGCGTAGTCAGTAGGTTCTCAACCTTTCTAGTCTCCAAGACTTATAGCTGCCTTGCGCAGGATTTCAATTCGATTTCTCCCGACAAATTGTTAAAGTTCGGAGTGTTCAAGATTGCTGGATCACCCAGGATTTTCAACATCGCTAGAGAAGGTAGGTGTTTTCATGAACAGGCCTAGATCACTAGTACAGAACCAAAAAAGAAAAACGTGATTGTAGAACTGGATCTTCGATTCTCTGATCCATAGGTCTCCCAAATACGCTCATCGCCATATTAGATTGGGGAACTCAATTCATTATTCTTCTAGAAAATCCTGAATAATTAAATCCAGGCACAGACTACCTTTTGTAAGTACCTACCTGTCAGTTGAACTTTTATGTTCCAAAGTATTTTCGCAATTTTGATTGTTGAAGAAGATCGATATCATTTTCGAAATTTAATTCTCTACAGTTCTTTCTCTTTGTTCGAGAGAGGCTTTCCATTCCCATTGCGGTGGCGTCATTCACCCCACTCAGTCACTGGCTCCAATGAAACTCAGTTATTGGTAGGTATCTGGACTTCATTGTTTCAAGTTCATCTGTTTGGGCAATCTAAATACTCCCCATAGTCTTCACGCACAAACCCTAATGTAATTTTACTTTGATATTATAGGAGCAAGAAGTCCTGGAGTTAAACCATAGTCCCAGATCATTAAGAGTCACCCCGGAATAAATCAGCATACATTTGTACCTGCCTCTTCAGTGTGTCTACACTTCCTCTGGTTTTAGATCGTAGAACAAATTTAAGACGCAATTAGGATAGTAAAAATTTTTAGTGAGGTGATCACCAGTAGGTAGTTTTAGGTACCTATAATAGGTACTAATAATTGGTACATTCAATATTTTGTTTCGTAAACGATTCTTTTTGCTTCCTCACTACCGAAGGTAGGGAAGCTTTGTATTCGTGAAAGAAGTGAAAAAAAAATGTCCTCCAAAATGAAAATTTCCACTTGCTTTTTGCGTTTTAGAGCTTCCCGAACAATTTTGGTTCCGTGTCTGTCTGTCGGTCTGTCTGTGGTCAATCCTTGTCCCGGGCAAAACTATACTAACCTGTGGTCCGATTTTGATGAAATTTTCAGGGATTGTGCGAGTTAGGTCCTAGACGGTCCCCTATCAATTTCAGCACCTTCGGACCAATAGGAGCGAGTGCGCATGCGCAAACGTGAATTTCCTGGAACCTCGGTTTCCCGGTTTCTAATGAACCGATTTTGCTCAAATTTGGAGGTTAGTTAGGGACTAACTTCTAAGAGACACCCTATAAGTTTCAATCTAATTGGTCAAGCAATAGCCGCTGCGCATGCGCGAACTTTAAATTTATTGTTACAACCAAAACTCCGCAATTATTCAACCAATTTCGATAAAATTTTCAGGGATTGTGTGGATTAGGTCCTAGACGGTGGACCGCTAATATTTTGGTATTCAATAACTCTTTGAATCATAATTTTTTCGCCAACTGATTCTATACGTCCATGTTACAATGAGTGAGGAAGCTATACTGCCCACCCAACTTGGCAGACGTTTTGCTTCCTCACTACCGAAGGTAGGGAAGCTTTGTATTCGTGAAAGAAGTGAAAAAAAAAAATGTCCTCCAAAATCAAAATTTCCACTTGCTTTTTGCGTTTTAGAGCTTCCCGAACAATTTTGGTTCCGTGTCTGTCTGTTTGTCTGTCTGTCTGTCTGTCGGTCTGTCGGTCTGTCTGTCTGTCGGTCTGTCTGTGGTCAATCCTTGTCCCGGGCAAAACTATACTAACCTGTGGTCCGATTTTGATGAAATTTTCAGGGATTGTGCGGGTTAGGTCCTAGACGGTCCCCTATCAATTTCAGCACCTTCGGACCAATAGGAGCGAGTGCGCATGCGCAAACGTGAATTTCCTGGAAATTTTCTTTCTAATGAAATTTTTGTTTGATCAAATTGGTCAAGCAATAGCCGCTGCGCATGCAATGGAGAATGCTGAAGGCGCCTGAGTGATCACTGATCAGCTGAGTGAGCTCCAAGGCCATTTTCTCTCCTGTTGAACGCAGGAAGCTGAAATTTGAGAGGCAGGGTCAATGGAGAATGCTGAAGGTGCCTGAGTGGTCACTGATCAGCTGAGTGAGCTCCAAGGCCATTTCCTCTCCTGTTGAACGCAGGAACCTGAAATTTGAGAGGGCGGGTCAATGGAGAATGCTGATGGCGCTTGAGTGATCACTGATCAGCTGAGTGAGCTCCAAGGCCATTTTCTCTCCTGTTGAACGCAGGAAGCTAAAATTTGAGAGGCAGGGTCAATGGAGAATGCTGAAGGTGCCTGAGTGGTCACTGATCAGCTGAGTGAGCTCCAAGGCCATTTCCTCTCCTGTTGAACGCAGGAACCTGAAATTTGAGAGGGCGGGTCAATGGAGAATGCTGAAGGCGCCTGAGTGATCACTGATCAGCTGAGTGAGCTCCAAGGCCATTTTCTCTCCTGTTGAACGCAGGAAGCTAAAATTTGAGAGGCAGGGTCAATGGAGAATGCTGAAGGTGCCTGAGTGGTCACTGATCAGCTGAGTGAGCTCCAAGGCCATTTCCTCTCCTGTTGAACGCAGGAACCTGAAATTTGAGAGGGCGGGTCAATGGAGAATGCTGAAGGTGCCTGAGTGGTCACTGATCAGCTGAGTGAGCTCCAAGGCCATTTCCTCTCCTGTTGAACGCAGGAACCTGAAATTTGAGAGGGCGGGTCAATGGAGAATGCTGAAGGTGCCTGAGTGGTCACTGATCAGCTGAGTGAGCTTAAATATTACAGTGGAAGAAAGATAAAGAGGGAGAGGGAGCAAAAACCTTTTCAAGGTATGTCACATTTTAGCCATTAGGTTCTAAGCGGAAATCATCCGGGGGTTTTCGCCAACTGATTCTATACGTCCATGTTACAATGAGTGAGGAAGCTATACTGCCCACCCAACTTGGCAGACGTTTTTTTTTGGTGCAAGGTGTAACTACTGTATTTTTTGGAAGGTGTTACACAAGGCATCGACGTATTAATCTTTTTGGGGGAATTGCAATGTGAATACCCATACCCAAATTTTGATTAAAATTTGGATTTTTACCTTACAATTTATTTTTATTTAAACACCCTGATCATTTGGTACATTCAGTACAATATAGGGGTAGGTATAACGAGTTCGTCCGCTTTTTCGAATACCTATCTATGGTCGTTTGTGATACGAATTTCGACCAAATTGACTTTCCAAGCGTACTGGCGCCCATTTTATCACTATCCTGACTGTTTTAATTTGTTTTGGGTGTTCGCGCTGAATCAGTGTCATATACAGTAGGTACCTAGGTACCTGTGCTAGAAACAGCGTCCCACCCCTTCTCCACTGGCAGCTACGCCGAGAGCACAGGGTGTTCAATTACTAATTGATTGATTTCCATCATTTCTCCCTTTTTTTTGCTTACATTGCAAAATGCGGGTGTAACAAATGTCATCGTCATGAGCATGAAATTTGGAGGGTAGTAGTAGGTAACTACTTGCAGATTGAAGTTTTGAATATCCTCTATGCACCGGATCGTCTAAGTATACAATCGTTTCATGGATTCGAAGAATCTATGTGCCACACCCAACTTATTATTTTATGAGCAGGCAGGCATCTGTGGAGGAGCATCTCGAGAATCACAGGATAATATGAAATCGTGTGGGTACATTCTGTAAAGTACTTTATATTATTAAATGTCGACATTGATGAAGAATTCAATTTCTGAGCACCCTGTTGGATATTTATAACCGTTTCTTCGATACTGGAACCTTGGACGCCTCGTTCAGTGAGTCATTGGTGTTCCCCATTTATAAAAAAGGAGGCCGTGAAGACCCTGGAAACTATCGAGGGCTGTTCTGCATTGACACAATGACTAAACTGTACGTAGGTTTAATAACCAATCGGATTTCGGCCTGGGCAGAAAGAGGCTGCGTTCTTGGGGAAAGCCAGGCTGGATTTCGCAGAGGATACTCGACTCTGGATCATATATTCACGTTGACCAACATAATCGAGGGAAGACTGAAGGACAACCGAAGAACTTACTGTTGTTTTATCGATTTAAAGTCCGCTTTCGATACAGTGAGCAGAGAGGCCCTCATCTATAAACTTGGATGCGTTGGTCTCACCACTAAAATTATTGAAGCTCTAAACAACCTATACAAGGATACATACGTCCGTGTGCTAGCCAATGGTGTGATATCCGAACGCTTCCTTACGTCGACGGGAGTGAAACAGGGCTGCCCAGCTAGCCCCACACTGTTCGCCCTATTCGTATGCGATCTACCTGACGCAGTTGGTGGGGGCGTGGAAGTGGGGGCGGGTACTATCAACTGTCTTATGTTTGCTGACGATATCGTTCTGGTGGGAGACAGCCCTTTAGCCTTGCAAGGAATGATAGATAGGTTGGCGGATTACTTGGAGATGTGGAGTCTGACAGTCAACTTGTCGAAGACCAGTGTACTGATCTTTCGATCTAAATGGGGTAGACCTAAAAGAGAGGAGTCCTGGAGTTGGAGAGGAGTGAATGTTGCGATTACACGCGAGTATAAGTACCTGGGCATATGGATGTCAAACGATCTCTCTCTAAAGAAAAACATGAGTGAAAAGGAATCCTTAGCAAAAATGAGCATCAATTCGGTTTGGTCCAGGCTATTTATGGCGAAGGAGGTCCCACTCCATACCAAAATTAATATCTTTGAGGCGGTTGTCCAGGCAACGCTGAGCTATGGCTGTCAGGTCTGGGGATACAGAAAGCACGACCAAATAGAGAGAATCCTGCGTTTTTTCATCAAGAAAATATTCAAGCTACCAGCATATACGCCGAATTACATGCTCTTCCTTGAGAATGGCCTTGACCACATGTATGGCGACCTGCTAAAACTGAACGCCCATTTTATTATAAAAACGTTGAGGTCTCCACCTACCAGACTCGCGAGAATAGCGGCTGAGTATGCCATCAGCAAAAAACTGGACTGGGTGGTTACCTGGGAGGCTTATACGGCAAAATACGGAGCGGGTGGACCTTTATGTTGGGAAGAGGCGAGCGGTCTGTCACAGGGACTCTCGTCCATAGTTGCAGGAATTGAACGCGACTCGAAGCTGGAGCTGAACCGGAAATGCCAGGAAGGCCAGTACCACTCCCTATACAAGGATTTGAAACACGAAGTCGGTGTCTTCTCTAGTGGAATGAGCCTGGAGAATGTCTCATGTGTTCTGAGGTGTCGCGGTGAATTACTAAAATTGAATTACGTCCCATGGCTAAATGACAGGAATCACCTCTGCTCACTATGCAACAGGAGAGAAATAGAGGATACTGTGCACTTCTTGGCCAAGTGCCCAATATTGGCGTGCTTCAGAAGAACCTATCTAGGAGCATCTACTCTCACAAGACAGGATATCATCGAAATACTAAACGGAAGGGAATGGGTGGCACTCTGCAGATTTGTCAAGGCAGCCTGGAACTATAGAAGGGAGCTGGTTGCTGAATTTAATTATAATTAAGAAAAACAGAACGAAAAAAAGGTACATATGTTTAGCTGTATAATTCGTAATGATGAAATATAATGTATAAAAATAATTTACCATTTACTAACCTATATACGTTGTATATAATTGTGATATTGTACTGTTGCTATTCATTGTTCATTGCAGTTATTATTGGTTACTAATAAGGTAATAAATAGTATTATTGTTGTTTATCTAATTACGGTGAACTCCGGCTGAAGATATAATTATCAAAGCCTCTACCATGTTAAAACTGATTGTTGCAGTATCACTGACAATAAAAACATGCTACCTATCATTCATTCATTCATTCAATTTCTACTGCATTCATTTGGAACTGGATTGATTGATACTGGTGTTGATACTAAAAGCCGTCCCCTCTCCCTCATCATCCTTTCGCAAACACCGCAGTCAGTAGTTGAACACACGAAGGGATGTTGAATCGATCGGTACAATATTCAACCGCCATCAGGTACTCTAACCTCTGAGCCGACGTTGTTTGATGGCGGCGCGAACAGATTTGCGAGCGGTTATTGGCGAGTGGCGGTGGAGGCGGAAGTGGAAGCTGCATTGCCCAAGCTAATGAATTCGGCGGCGCGCCACCACTGACCTAGCGGCTAATCGTGGAGCCTCAAAGGTGAATTCGCCTCGTTTCTCCCTACACGGTCTATCAAATCCACTTCAACTCAGACCATGTTCCGATTAAGTGGCTCTGAAGTACTTATTTGGTTTCCAATCCAAAAATACATGAGGAAAGAAGCATGAAGGATCTTAACCCTAGGACCTCACACAGGGGTACAGCTGTACCCCACTGTTCCTATTTTTGGGTGCACATCCGCCATTTATGGTTTTTACAAGAATTTTACGTTTGCGCCTCCACAGTCAACCAATCCAATTCAACCAATCTAAGTCAATCAACCCATCACGTAGGTACCTACAAAATTATAAATAAAATTACCTGATGTTTCTACAGATACAGGCGTTTCTTCTCATCTATTCATTTTAATATTAATTTTTACTAAGTAAAAATTAAGATATATCGATACATCGGTAAATATTCCGATATTGACCGATAATATCAATTCTCTATATCGATATGAATATATCGATATATCAAACGAAACATATCGATATATTGTATACATCGTATTATCGTTGCCATCCCTACTTACAGTCCCATATATAAAACTGAGTAGGTAGGCAGGAACCTAAGTCGGTCATCAACTTAGGTTCCTGCCAACCTACTCAGTTTTATATAATATATAAAATTAGTTATATTATAATTAATGTTCAAGACCCCAAACTGGCTCGTTCCCAAAGGAGTGGAATCTTCAGGATGGAAACGTCTGTTTTCGACCAATTGAGGTGTGTGCAGACCTCAGAATTGGGGGAGAGGAGAATACTTCGACACCAAGCGATGGAATTAGCTCAGACGAACCCCTGAGATCCCCTAGGAGCTGTTTGCAACCCCTCACTTTCACCCTTTTCCATAATTCAATAAAAAAGGTAAAAATAGAGGGTTGCAAGGAGGGTAATAGGGATGACGTGGGGTTGTCGATTAGGTCTCCGGGGACTTCTTCGCTTTTGTTTCAGCCGACTGAACCGAACAGTGACCGTCTGGTCTCGACGATTACAGGTGATTACAGGTAAATGGTCATTGGAGGGGCGGAGATGAGACGTGGGTTCGGAGCTCCTCACGCACTCACACGTGACATCACATACTGCCCCTAAAGACTCCAGAGACCCCACCCGAGCCCTTTTGGTTACTCCTAATCCCACTTCTTGAAGCCCTAAGATTGTTGAAACGTGGACTGCAATAGTTTTACTGAAGTGGATAACAAAGTTGTGAAGTAATTTAACAACCATCACAGGTCGAATTTTCTTTCAACTACCATTCCTGGCGTCGAGGATGTCATCAGCTGTCTTCCACAGGGAAGATCAGAATCAGCTAAAGTGGAGCTGGTTCACCAACGGTCAAACCCGAAAAATTACCAAGATCTGCCTCCAATCCAGATGATCTCCCGAGCCGTCTACCCTTAACTTCGGTGATCACACTTATTAAACCAGGTGACGGCCGTGCATAATGACAAAAATGTTACAAGAAATGAATCATGAATAAACAAAATTTGTTTATTTAATGCTACGAGAATAGCGAATTAAAAATCACTGATATCAATAATGATTAGGGATTTAACTTCGAATGTCAACTACCATCATCCTACACTGAGTGAACTAACAAAAGTCAGCCGAATGAGTGTGGCACATAGCTGCCTCCTATCCATAACCTGATTGCGCAGATGATTCGAAGCATAGTAGCTAATCTCAAAACAACAATCTTTAAATACCTTGTACTACCATCATAGGGGACAATTTACACGTATACCCGCACAATCGAAGAATTGATTAGGGAAACGTCCGTCAAGTGGGTGTGGCACATAGCTTCCTCGTATCCATAACCTGATTCTATAGATGATCAGATACACAGTAGTTAATCTCTACACATCACAACAAGTTAATCTGTAACATCCTTGAAAATTTCTTTGAAATCGGATGGAGAATGTAGAAGTTATGGCCGGTAGAAGGAATTCACGTTTGCGCATGCGCAGTCGCTTCTATCAGTCCGAGGATGATGATTTTCATAGGGGACCGTCTACACGCCAACCCGCACAATCCCTGAAAATTTCATAGAAATCAAACAATAACTTCGTATAGTTATACCCGTTACAAGGAATTCATGACATTTCATCGAAATTGGACAATAACTTCTTATAGTTTTGCCCGTTACAAGGATTGCACACATAGGGAAGACCGACAGACACGGAACCAAAATTTTCCAGGAAGATCTAAAACGTAGAACACGAGTGGCAATTTTGATTTTGGAAAACTTTTTTTTCAACCTTGAAAAGTGAAAATAACGCATCCGCAACCTCGGTGGACTCGGAAGTAAAATAACGATTTCAGCTAAACATTATAGGATAGTCTCCGATGTTTTGGACGCTTATCACTTTTGAATCGAGGAACATCAACAACAATATCAATGTTTGATTCAATTTTCTGTTGGGTACGACCCAAACCGTCTGCAAACTGCACGTCACAGCAGCCGCCGCTCCGCCCTAACGAAATTACGTCGCCTCTCACGTCCATTTAGCCCCACAACAGCTTCCGACTTCTCCACCTCCAGAAGGCAGTCAATATGCTTTATAGCGGGTCAATTTGTCACCCAATATTGAGTTCACCGGAGAAATACACCCTTCCATCCCAACATCATCCAAATTTGCCTCTACCAAACAAACGTGAGTGCGACTTTTTCAGAATCTCAGCTTTCCAACGGTAAATCAGAAAAATTGTTATAATAAAATTTAATGAATACATTTGTATGTGGATGCGGAAAAACTTGAATAATCTTAATCAGTATTTTTCATAATAACTTTAATTTTCTTAATTTGATTTAATCAGCGTTTTAACTCCAGAGAGGACTCCAAGGTCTACTGGGCCGCAATTTCTCCAGCCCTTCATCCCACTCCAGAACCCCCATCAAAACATCGAAACGTAAACCAACAAGTTTTGAGGGGGGGTTGAATCAATTTTTTTCCTGCTCGATTCCAAAGGTTCATTATCGAAAATAATTAACCAAAACACACACCTTATGAACATACACACACACTTTTTAAAATTATTTATATACAATTTTAACTTCTAATTTCAATTATTTACCATGTATTTATAAGATTATAGTGGTAAAATCCACAAAAATCCAAAAAACACGTTTTTGGTTAATTTTTTTTTAAATTATTGGATTTGAAATATTCTGACACCTAATTATTGTTGATTACGGTAGACGTCCTCGGAGATGGAGGGCTAAAAATAAAAAACGTCTGCCAAGTGGGTGTGGCACATAGCTTCCTCGTATCCATAACTCGATTGTATAGGTGATCCGATGCATAGTAGTTGATCTCAAAACATCAATATTTCAAGGAGAGAAAAATTTCATGACTCCTCTGCTAATAAATTTCTCTTTATTGGAGACCGGTTTCGGGTCATAACCCCATCATCAGTCTCAGAACAATTGTACAAAATCTTCATTTCAGAATAAATTCTTCTTTATTTTGAATAAATTTAGATAATAAATTATTACAAAATTGAAATTAAACTTTGCTATTGAATGATATTAAATATTGAGATTTGAATAAAAACTATTGATTGAAACTATTTATGGGTGAATTCACCCATCAAAAATTTTGAATCTACATAATTTCAATTAAATGATTCATTCGATTGTCAAGTTTAATTCTAATTTTGTAATAATGTATTATCTAAATTTAATCGAATTCCGAAATGAAGATTTTGTACAATTGTTCTAGGACTCATGATGGGGTTATGATCTGCCAAGTTCGGTGGGCAGTATAGCTTCCTCACTCATTGTAACATGGACATATAGAATCAGTTGGCGAATTTTTTTTTCGCGGTCCACCGTCTAGGACCTAACCCACACAATCCCTGAAAATTTCATCGAAATTGTTGCTTCCTCACTACCGAAGGTAGGGAAGCTTTGTATTCGTGAAAGAAGTGAAAAAAAAAAAATCCTTCATTATTGATGTCTCAGTGGTCTCTGGCTCCGGCCAGAGATCACTCGCAGACATCAATGCTTCCAAAATTCGAAAATATGAAGTTGACGCATTACTAGATGCTGCAGCAACACTTGCAAACATTCAGCGAAACCAACTAAAGGTGATTGGAGCAACGATCACCTGGAGAGGTATATGGCGTGGCAAGTCAGCGAAGGATCTGATTCGGGCTGGTTACCCACTGTTTATCCTGGAGTGGATGACCACCCGACTCCTAACAGGAGGATCATTCATCTGGTATAAATTCAGGGCTACGGCCACACGACGGCGTACCACGGCTCGAGCAAGTGGGCTCCGTGGGACTTGGAGCTGAACTCGAACCCCATGGGGAGGAGAAGTGTCGACTGATGGCATAGCCAGAAGAGGCACAATCCTCCCTCCATCATTTGTGAGATAAGGTGACTCAACCTTGTCCCTCACCCCAATGTCCGAGGTCGGATCTCGGACCCTGATACCAAGCAGCCAGATGGACATGACTGCTGAGTGCTGAAAGTGCTGATACAATACTGTGGTGTAAATATTTATGTACAATACCATCAATTGTAGCGGTGAAGTATTTTTTCCAAATATAAATTGTGAATGAAAGAAGTGAAAAAAAAAAAAAATGTCCTCCAAAATCAAAATTTCCACTTGCTTTTTGCGTTTTAGAGCTTCCCGAACAATTTTGGTTCCGTGTCTGTCTGTCTGTCTGTCTGTCGGTCTGTCTGTCTGTCTGTCTGTGGTCAATCCTTGTCCCGGGCAAAACTATACTAACCTGTGGTCCGATTTTGATGAAATTTTCAGGGATTGTGCGGTTAGGTCCTAGACGGTCCCCTATAAATTTCAGCACCTTCGGATCAGCTGAGTGAGCTCCAAGGCCATTTTCTCTCCTGTTGAACGCAGGAAGCTGAAATTTGAGAGGCAGGGTCAATGGAGAATGCTGAAGGTGCCTGAGTGGTCACTGATCAGCTGAGTGAGCTCCAAGGCCATTTCCTCTCCTGTTTTTCGCCAACTGATTCTATACGTCCATGTTACAATGAGTGAGGAAGCTATACTGCCCACCCAACTTGGCAGACGTTTTTGAATAGTTGCGGAGTTTTGGTTGTAACAATAAATTTAAAGTTCGCGCATGCGCAGCGGCTATTGCCTGACCAATTTGATTGAAACTTATAGGGTGTCTCTTAGAAGTTAGTCTCTAACTAACCTCCAAATTTGAGCAAAATCGGTTCATTAGAAACCGAGAAACCGAGGTTCCAGGAAATTCACGTTTGCGCATGCGCACTCGCTCCTATTGGTCCGAAGGTGCTGAAATTGATAGGGGACCGTCTAGGACCTAACCCGCACAATCCCTGAAAATTTCATCAAAATCGGACCACAGGTTAGTATAGTGTTGCCCGGGACAAGGATTGACCACAGACAGACCGACAGACCGACAGACAGACAGACACGGAACCAAAATTGTTCGGGAAGCTCTAAAACGCAAAAAGCAAGTGGAAATTTTGATTTTGGATGACTTTTTTTTTTTCACTTCTTTCACGAATACAAAGCTTCCCTACCTTCGGTAGTGAGGAAGCAATAAAGAGAATTTTATGAGCAGAGGAGTGTAGAATGTTTTCTCTCCTTGATATACATCACCTCCGCATCATCAGCAAACAACAAATAACATCTATTTCTCAGTACCTTGCACTATCATAGGGGACCATCCACAACCCAATCTGCATAATCTATAGAATATTGTTGGAAAATGTAGAAGTTATGGCTGCTACAAGGATTCGCACAAAATACTTTCAAGGGGGCCAAGATTTTCATAGGGGTCCATCTCCACCCCAACTCGCATAATTCCTGAAAATTTCATCGAAATCGGGTGAGAGTTGTAAAAGTTATGGATGTGGCAAACGTTTCATGACAAACAGACACGGAACCAAAATTGTTGTGGAAGATCTGAAACGTAAAATACAAATGAAAATTTTGATTTTTGAGAAAAAATTTTTTCGACCTTGAAAAATGAAAACAAAGCTTCCGCTACCTTGACGGACTTGGAAGCAAAACTCTGCAAATTAAACGTTGTGTAATAATTTGTAACACTTCTCATTATACAGGGTGTAACGATTAAGGTCGTACCACCGGCCAGGGTTCGATTTTACAACTAATTTGTGACTTCTTTTGTCTCATGACTTTTTTTCCTTAACCCCCTTAAAATCCCATTTTCAAGAAGCTCGGACTCCTAACTCTGTACGGGATGTATGTTTATGGTCTCCTGATGCACACATACAAAAACATCAACTCTTTGCCAAAACGATGTGAAGTCCACCTATACGAAACACGTCATCGAGAGGACCTTAATACTCCATATTTCGGACTGTAGAGCTCCCAGACTCGTTTCGTCTACTTGGGGCCAACTCTCTTCAACAACATCCCAACTAAAATAAGAATGATGAGTGAAAATCAGTTCTCACGTTGTACTCGTCGCGTTTTAATAGAAAGTCCCCTATACCGTACAAACGAATTTTTTGACCTGAAATGGAACAATTATGTGGATTGAAATATAAATATATATATCATCATGCAGCAGAGGAATTTTAATAAAAGTACTCTAGCTAGCTTCTATAATGTTATAAATGTGCGTATACATTTTAGTAGGTGTATATTTTAACTTATTTATTTCAAACTCTTAATACTTGTTGACTGTGATACCCGTGTGATGTTTCTGTAATTTTTTGACTAATTCTATATTCCAGCCTGTGATAATTTTTTTCCAACTGTGATTACGATGTGATTTAAGCTTAATTTGTTAAATATTGTTACTGGCTTGTTGTTTTATTGTTGTTATTTTATCAAAATTGTATCAATTTATTTTATGGTCAGACTGGTGACGTCTGGTCGGGCGGTCTGGTCGGCCCGGGGGCGGCTCGCCTGGCGCGTTTTCTCGTTTTTAAACAAATAGAAACGTAGGGTTGGCTCCTAGCGATAGGAGGCAACCCCGGGAGCCGCCATGGTGGGTGGGTCCGGGTCCGGCTGGGCTGCCCGGTCGGATCCGCGCTTGATTAGCTTTTTTTTCTACGGGCTGCACAGGAAGGATAAATCACACGGGTTCCTATTTTAATACTTAGATTTAGATTTATTATACACCTATTTTGAATTTTGAATTATGTTTCTATTTTGATTTTTGTACGACGCGTTCATGTCCCTGTGACGACGAATAAAGATTATCATTCATTCATTCATTCATTCATCGGACTTTTTTGACTTTTAAGATTTTTTTCGTATTTTCGACCTTACGCCATTAAAACAGTCGTAACTCCCTTGTTTTCCAGTCAAAATTCAAATGTAATTATACTGTTAGAAAGAGCGTCAAATTTTCTATCTTCTTAGTGTTAAATAAAACTTTTTGAATAAGATTAAGATGTTGAAAAATGAGCCCGGATAGTAAAATCTCGAAAATCTCGGAAAGTTTTCGTTTTTTCAAACGTTTGTAACATTAACTGGAACTGCCGGTTAAGTTATCACTGTAACCCCAAAATTTGACCCAAAATCTCAGCTTTTCAACGGCATGGTCATAAAGTTGTTTACAGTGGACTAATGGTGTAAAATCCTCGTTCCCGTGCCAAAAACCGTGGATCTTCCGAAAAATCGACGTTTTTACCCTAAAATGAGTTAGGCGTATTTTCTTCTCTTTTTTCGTATTTTTTCTCACTGAGTCAAATGATGACACAAGACTCATCGAAAAAGCAGTCACTGATATCTTGTCCAATTCACTTTTTGAAAATTGTCTTTATTTCTGTTAATTTGTATGCCAATTTTGTTATTACTAGATCGGCCAAGTTAAACGTTACTACCGTTGACAATAAGGTCAAAGGTATGTTCTTAATGTCCATCCTCCTCCCCACATCGCAAGTAATCAAACCACCCTGTTCATAATAAAACTAGGTTCCGAACATCAGGTTAGTTATCTGATCAGTGAGTGACCTGCCTACTCATCCACTTGTATCATGGCAACTTTTTCCAATCAAGAGTACGCCGATATGCTGCTGGTTTATGGTTTCACAAACCAAAACGCCAGTGAAGCTGTACGGGAATACCAGCCGCGGTTCCCACACAGGCGAGCAGCCTCCAAAAACGTGTTTTCAAGGGTATGTCTTCTTTAAAAAAGTTTATTTAACACTAGGGAGGTAGAAAATTTGACGTTCTTTTCAACGGTATAATTACGTTTGAATTTTAACTGAAAAACAAGGGAGTTATGGCTGTTTTAATGGCGTAAGGTCGAAAATACGAAAAAAATCTTAAAAGTAAAAAAAAGTCCGATTTAAGGGGGTTAAGAAAAAAAAGTCAGGAGCCAAAAAAGTCACAAATTAGTTGTAAAATCGAACCCTGGCCGGTGGTACGACCTTAACCGTTACACCCTGTATGTGCCGTCAAACTCCGAGGACGTCCAGTGATCCTTCAGGACTGACCTCCCTCCATCCCCGCTAATCCCTCTGCTGTTGATCTACCGCCCCCCTCAGTGCGGGAGCGTCATGAATATCACATGAGCCCCGTCAGCACATCCGCCTCACTCGGCCTCCGTTATTAATAACCTCGTTGCGCGTAATTAATTTAATCGAGCGGGCGCTGCAGGCGCAGACGTCCGATGGAATTAGGAGAATCGGCGTCGGCGAATCACGGGATTCCAATCAAGCCGGGCGCGACTGACCTCACAATCACAACTGCGTACCAAGGTCGGCTTAGCGGGATTAGAAGCGTTGACATCGGTTTTTAGGACGTCCCACAGTAAGACTTGGGCGTCCTTATGCGATCGATCTGGGGTGAAGTTGGACAACACTCAACAGAAAAAAAAAAATAACCACACAGTAATCCGTTTTAGACCATTCTGAATCCAAATCCACGAAAAAAACCATAGGTGTATGTCTGTGTGTGTGTGTGTGTGTGTGTAACAAAATCTTGTGTACTCTGCCCAGGCCTTAGTTCTCAAACGATTTTCCTGGTTCTTTTTTCGTTTGACGCGGAATACTATCTAGTTGTGCACTACGGCGCCGGAATTTTGGATTTTGCTTTTTAAGAGGGGGAAAGGGGGGGTTAATGCTCAAAAAACGTGCGTTTGCGTGCATAATCTTGTAAACTCTGTCCAGGCCTCAATTTCCAACCGATTTGTGTGTTTCTTTTTCTGTTTGACTAAAATAACTTCCGAGTTGTACATAATTTCACCAGAGTACAAAAATTCGCAAGGGGAAGGATGAGTGGGGGGATAATATTCACAAAATATCCGATTTTTCAATATTTCGGTTCCTTTACTGCTTACTAATTGTATCCGAGCTTTGAAATTGAGGAAAAATTCTCATTATACCTCCGGATTTTCATGAATTATTATCTGTACCACCATGGAACTAATAGTGGTGCCAACATGGTGCCAGGACATGGTGCCATGATGCCATAAACCGCTTATTTCGTGTTTTTTTTTTTTTTTTTTGTTTTTTTGTTTTGTGTTTCACCTTGAATACGGATGTGAACTTCGACGGACTGCCTACCAAAACTAACAGATGAAAGTTCAATGTTACGACGTATTTCCGCTTTGGCGCCAGACTGGCACCATTTTTGGCGTTTGATGATGTGTAGGGGGGGGGGGGGTGAACTCGAATTCGCATGTTGGGTATCGTAGATCATGGATTTTAAAATGCTCTTCAGATTCGAGGCTCCCACGCCGCTAGAAATGTTAAGGTGGATAATTTTGGGGGGGGGGGGGGGGGCAGTATTTCTTGCCTAAAGTAATGAATAAATTACATCGAGTGAAACAGTTTTATCACTTAACAACTGGTTAAACTGATCTGATGCTTATCCAATGGGACGTCCCCTGGAATGCATGCATTACTAAACAATATGTTTGAGATTCGACTAGACTTTGGACGCCCCTCCAGTGCTCGAAATGCTGCGAATTATTACACAAAGTAAAAAAGCATATACCAGAAAATGCGTGTAGTAACATTGTTAGCCAATTTTGGTTTAATATATTCAATAATGAAACATTGGAAAACGTACAAGAAAAACAGAAACTATCAATTTCTCCCTTAGAGGGGGAAACCAAGTGGGTGTGGCACATAGCTTCCTCGTATCCATAACCCGATTGTATAGGTGATCCGATGCATAGTAGTTAATCTCAAAACATCAAAACAAGTTATTCTGTAACATCCCTGAAAATTTCATTGAAATCGGATGGAAAATGTAGAAGTTATGGCCGTTACAAGGAATTCACGTTTGCGCATGCGCAGTGGCTACTATCAGTCCGAAGGTGGTGATCTTCATCGGGGACCATCTACAACCTAATCCGCATAATCCCTGAAAATTTCATCGAAATCGGGTGGAAAAAGTGGAAGTTATGGCCGTTACAAGGAATTCACGTTTGCGCATGCGCAGTCGCTTCTATCAGTCCGGGGATGATGATTTTCATAGGGGACCGTCTACACACCAATCAGCACAATCCCTGAAAATTTCATAGAAATCGGACAATAACTTCGTATAGTTACGCGCGTTACAAGGAATTCATGACAGACAGACAGACAGACACACAGACACTGAACCAAAATTGTTCAGAGAGGTCTAAAACACAAAACGCGAGTGAAAATTTTGATTTTGGAGAACTTTTTTTTTCGACCTTGAAAAGTGAAAACAAAGCTTTCCTTCTACCTTGGTAGACTCGGAAGCAAAAATAGAACATGGATATGCCCTATACCAGCGGTTCCCGACTGGTGGTCCGCGGACCCCCGGGGGTCCGCGAGGTATGGCTGAGGGGTCCTTAGGATATACAAATTAAATATACATTTGCAGCTTCTGAACGTTGACTTCTGCGTCTGGCTTCATATGACAACTTACGCTAGCACACTCTAGTTTGGCTTTATGTATTTCAGAGATGTCAGTTATTGCTAGTTATTTATTGCTAGTGCTCACAGAGTACTGGAGACAAGTTAGCGCTAGTGGAGTTTGCTAGTGCTAGTGCGGTCCCTGACCGAGTTGTTTACATGTGTGAGTTTATGCAACATTTTAGTGATTGAAAAGCTTTGTTTTTCACGGAAAGTTAATTACGCGTACGTTATGGACCGTTGGTTAAAATTTGGATCGTTAAAACGGCCTAGGCATACAGACGAAGAACGAGAAAATGCTTGAGTCAGTGACTCTCGAACCGAACTTGCTAGTATCTCTTGAACCCAACTCGTCGGCGTCTCTTGAACCTTGAAAAATCTCTGTATTTTCACGAATTTTATAACATTTTTATAGCATCAGTTTGATTTATTTTTTCACATATTTTGGTTCTTTTTAGGTAACTTTAGATAGTGGGGGTCCTCGTCATTGATGAAGGGGTCCTTGGAAAAATTTAGTTGGGAACCGCAGCCCTATACGAATAAAATCACTCGCGATGAGATCATGGAAAACCACAAGAAGGGAGTTGAGTAGAACGTTGTCTATTTCCACGAAAATAATGAGTTACAAGTTAAATCGATTTCGACGGTTAGGTCATCATCAGTAACAAACAATAACTAGCAGCTAATAGTTTACTAGTTAACAAACAATAACAAACAGTTATTGTTTGTTACTGATGATGACCTAACCCTTGAAATCGATTTAACTTGTAACTCTTTATTTTCGTGGAAATAGACAACGTTCTACTCAACTCCGTTTTTATTATTGGTTATTCCCATGTTTTTCCCATATTTATCTGGCAATTATTGTTCGATTTTGATGATTCCAGCGGCAATATTTCAGTTTTTTAATTCCCAAGCCCCATGCACTAATGAATTTCTAAGAGCCTTGGAAATTTCAAATTTAGCTACATTTTATGGGAGAAACAAAAGTGAATTAACGGTTTTTTCCATTTTGGTTTATTACTTTCAATGAACGTTTGGAATCGACCATGAAAACAAATTTTTTAACACCCCCTCAAAATTTGATGGTTTACGTTTCAAGGTACGTAGAATCCAAAAATCGAACAAAAATTTGGCTGTCCGTCCACCGTCCGCGGCAGTTTCCTCTTTTAGCAATGACCGATTTTGATGAAATTTGGTATGTAGGCTCCATTTGTGGTCTAGTTGTGCCCCGAAGATTTTGGTTGATTTAGATCACTTCTTGATATATTTCATTCGATATGCCATTCCTACAAATGGTTGGGAGGGGGGGGGATATGGCTCATTAGATGCATTTGTGTTTGATGAATCATATGGTGATACTATTTAGCTCTTCTGACTGTCGAACGACTGTAGTTGTTGGTGTGATAAGTAACTTATAAGTAACTATATAGGTAACTTAGTATTCACGAGCTGTTTTCGGATTTCAATGCTCACCTCCTCGTCTTCAGTAACAACTGTTGTTACTGGAGACGAGGAGGTGAGCATTGAAATCCCAAAACAGTTCGTGAATCGAATAGTTTGGTTTATACCGAAATGAGAGAGAACCCCATAAACGCTGAAAGATGCTACTGAGCCAGTGTCAGGTGAATCCGTCTCTTCTTTTCAAACAAATATTTTTTCTAAAAAAAAATCAAATTCCATTATTGAAAATTTGGAAAGAGAAAAAAGAGCTTCTATCCTGGTAAAAAAATTAAAAGTGTTCGTGTTTTTCCGTTTTTTTTTCTTTCAAATCTTAACTGCTGTATCTAACATGATAATATCATGTTATATTGTAGCATTTCCGAATTGAGTTAAACTTTTTTCATTTAGATTTAGTCCTTTTCCATTTAGATTTAAACCTTTTCCATTTAGATTTAAACCTTTTCCATTTGGATTTAAACCTTTTCCATTTAGATTTAAACCTTTTCCATTTAGATTTTACCTTTTCCATTTAGATTTAAACCTTTTCCATTTAGATTTAAACCTTTTCCATTAAGATATAAACCTTTTCCATTTGGATTTAAACCTTTTCCATTTGGATTTAAACTCAGGAAATTATCGTGGAGTTAGTGGTAAAAGTAACC
This sequence comes from Apolygus lucorum, assembly GCA_009739505.2. Classification (NCBI taxonomy): domain Eukaryota; kingdom Metazoa; phylum Arthropoda; class Insecta; order Hemiptera; family Miridae; genus Apolygus; species Apolygus lucorum. The sequence goes on along the minus strand of CM019181.2, from coordinate 66,137,920 downwards.
AAGTCACAAATTCAACACGTGGAAAAATCAAATGCAGAATATTATGATTATTTAACTGTTGTTATTATTGGTGATTAATATCATCAAACTATGTATCCAACCTAAGGAAATAATTTATTATCATATTTACCAAACCTAAACTTTTGAAATTTTAATTTGATTTTCGCACAATATGAATTACCTCTTCGGTACTTTTACCTCTAACCCGACGTTATTATGCCACAACTTGGAATTAATCTTGCAAGTGTTTTTTCATGCGCAGAAATGTAATATATATATATAATAATGAACACATGTTTTTGAACACAAGAACACAAGAATTTCTCATGAACGGAAGTTATAAATTGGAGTACAGAATTTTTTTTCATCACATCTGAAGTGGAACAGAATGTTTATGGCGCTATGCAAATGAGAATAATATTACTTACTTACTTAGTATGATGGGGGCTAACTACTAATGTTTTGATGGAGCTTAAATCCAAATGGAAAAGGTTTAAATCTAAATGGAAAAGGTTTAAATCTAAATGGAAAAGGTTTAAATCTAAATTGAAAAGGTTTAAATCTAAATGGAAAAGGTTTAAATCTAAATGGAAAAGGTTAAATCTGAATGGAAAAGGTTTAAATCTAAATGGAAAAGGTTTAAATCTAAATGGAAAAGGTTTAAATCTAAATGGAAAAGGTTTTAAATCTAAATGGAAAAGGTTTAAATCTAAATGGAAAAGGTTTAAATCTAAATGGAAAAGGTTTAAATCTGAATGGAAAAGGTTTAAATCTAAATGGAAAAGGTTAAATCTAAATAGAAAAGGTTTAAATCTGAATGGAAAAGGTTTAAATCTAATGGAAAAGGTTTAAATCTAAATGGAAAAGGTTTAAATCTGAATGGAAAAGGTTTAAATCTAAGTGGAAAAAGTTTTAAACCTAACTGGAAAAGAACTAAATCTAAATGGAAAAAGTTAACTCAATTCGGAAATGCTATATGTGACACCCCCCATGTCACAGAAAATTCCTTCTTTTCAGCCTCGATTTTGACTTAGAAACATATTGTTTAGTAATGCATGCATTCCAAGGGGACGTCCCATTGGATAAGCATTAGATCAGTTTAACCAGTTGTTAAGTGATAAAACTGTTTCACTCGATGTAATTTTATTTATACTTTAGGCAAGAAATACAAACCCCCCCCCCCCCCCCCACCATTATCCACCATAACATTTCTAGGCGGCATGGGAGCCTCGAATCTGAAGAGCATTTTAAAATCCATGATCTACGACACCCAACATGCGAATTCGAGTTCACCCCCCCCCCCCCCGGCAATGGTGCCTGTCTGGCACCAAAGCGGAAAATACGTCGTAACATTGAACTTTTCATCTGTTAGGTTTTGATAGACAGTCCGTCGAAGTTCACATCCGTATTCAAGGTGAAACACTAAAAAAAACACGAAATAAGCGGTTTATGGCATCATGGCACCACGTCCTGGCACCATGGTGGCACCACTATTAGTTCCATGGTGGTACAGAGAATAATTCATGAAAATCCGGAGGTATAATGAGAATTTTTCCTCAATTTCAAAGCTTGGCTTACAATTAGTATGCAGTAAAGGAACCGAAATATTGAAAAATCGGAT